>VXCM01001965.1:0-90303 GCA_014773175.1 Lucifuga dentata
GGAGGCAGATGATTCGCTGTGGTGAGCCCTGAAGGGAAAGCCGAAAGGAAAAGAAGAAGAAGAAGAAGATATATATATAATACAATATATAACATCAACATCAACAACATACTGTTTATAATACAATATACATTATGTTACTGACAACCAACTGTGTGTGTGTGCGTGTGTGTGGGTGTGTGTGTGTGTGTAGGCTGTGCGCTCTCTAAAGGAGACCATGGAGGACTGCTGGGATCAGGATGCTGAAGCCCGACTCACCGCTCAGTGTGCGGAGGAGAGACTGCATGAACTCACACTGCTGAGTACACACACCAATATACACAACCACAGGTACACACACCTATATACACAACCACAGGTACACACACCTATATACACAACCACAGGTGTACACACACCGCAATACACAACCACAGTTGAGTTCTCTCTCTCTCTCTCTCTCTCTCCTTTAGGAATATCTCGCAGGGCCGCCACCCTCCTCAGGTTGGCTCCTCCTCCTTTTCCCACATTGAGGACCAGGAGGGTGTGGTCAAGAATCTCCAGGGAGACGACCACCTGGCAACAATCGCCAGGACGACCACAGGTGTAGTGGGAGGACCTGAGAAGAACAGGAAGTCCATCAACTACGAACGGCAGCAAGCGCAGGTTAGACATCAGGTACGCCTGATGTCATATTTAATATATTTTTCTAGAATTTTGTTTTCTGCATTAAGCCTCTCTCTCTCTCTGTCAGAGTCATGCTCGTTCATCCAGTGCAGACAGCAGTCTAACTCTCTGTATCGTCTCTGAGTCTGAACACGGTGCGTAACACGTAAATACATTATTATATCATATGTACAGAATAATATGTATGTTCTTTGATTTTTTTTTCAAGAACTAGATTTAATATTTTATTTGATAAACTTTTTTTTGTCTTTGGAATGTTCTGGAATTATTGTTCCGCTCTCCAGAATCAAATGAGAATATTAAAAATGTACCAAGATGTGAAGCTTTTCTGGATTTTCAGAACTTTCTAGAATGAGGATGGTTTGAAGGAGTAACTGTCCTCGTGTCCTACAGGTGGACCACTCTGTCTGCAGCTGACAGAAGACGACCTGGAGGCCATGAAGCTCCACCCCCAAGAGGTTTCATTCACCTGATCAACAAACAGATTTAAAAAAACTTCGTTATTTTACCTGTTAACTTGTTTTAACTCACTCTCTCTCTCTCTCTCCAGGTTGATAAGAATCTCAGAGAAAGTTCAGATGAAAACTTAATGGAACGTTCACAGAAACAGTTTAGCTCAGAGAAACAAACCAGCGACCTGCTGTACGGACCACAGAATACACAGGTACTACAGAATGCACAGGTACTACAACATACACAGTACTACAAAATACACAGGTACTACAGAATACACAGTACTACAAAATACACAGGTACTACAACATACACAGTACTACAGAATACACATGTACTACAGAATACACAGGTACTACAACATACACAGTACTACAAAATACACAGGTACTACAACATACACAGTACTACAGAATACACAGGTACTACAAAATACACAGGTACTACAGAATACACAGGTACTACAGTACTACAAAATCAGTGGCAGGCTGTCTATTTTACACCTAGGCCTTCATATCCTCCCACATTAAACCACCTTCTAATAACCTGAGCATGACACTATATGCTAGACATAACCAGCCATATTCACAGTGACAGTAACCTTTATCTAGTGAATAAAGTGATTTAACACGAGGATCAACACCTATGACAGTTACAACACACTAACAGCAGAGACATGAATACATGGTGACTGAAACCATCACATTTACTCATGCGACCAGCAAGCAAGTCAAAACGCTGTAAAATACAAAATAACACCATCAGATTCAACAGGCTTCTCCACAGATTCCAGCCACATAAAACTCCATCAGACTTACCAAAGCTGCTCATCATCTGAAGACAAAGTCCGTCCTCCTTTCTGTCTTTAGAAAGAGTTTAACCACACGGCTGGACATTATCGGTATGTTTCAGTTCCAAAATGTGAAAAAAGCGTTGTAAATCCATTTCTTCTCCTCCTTCAGCCATTATGCGCTAAAAAACAAAAGGGCTAAGTAAAAATCTAAATCACTATATCTAAAAATCTAAACGTCAAGAAATAAAGTTTAAATAAATCTTAACTAATGCTACCTTACGTGCTAGCTAGATTTACTTCAGTTAGCTAACTGCATCTCTTCTTCTTCTGATGAATTTACGGCAGGCTGCTCTCCCGTAGTCTCCGTAAAAGAACACGCCCAACACAGCAAACTCGAAATCTGATTGGTTAAAGAATATGACAATCAACAACATCGTCCCATTAGCTTGAATAGCAGATTCTGGAGGCCTCAGGCTAGATTTTTTTACCCGGAGACAGCACAGGGGGAAAATCTGATTGGATAAAAGCTTTAATTTATATGACCTGCACTGGAAGCAGCGAAACTGAGGGAGAGAGTAGCGATGAAATGACGTTAATAACAAACTGATGGGAACAAACTTTGTAAAATACATACAGCATTAATTAAAATATATATATTAAATTATAAAAACATAATTTGATGATTCTGACAATCTCTAGGCCAGCAGAGAAGGCCTTGCTGGCCCTGACCACACACCACTGTACAAAATACGCAGGTACTACAGTACTACAGTACTACAAAATACACAGGTACTATAGGTATTACAACATACACTGGTAGTACAAAATATACAGGTACTACAAAATACACAGGTACTACAGTACTACAAAAGGTAGTCCAGCAGACAGTCAACTTCCTGTTTGGCAGCAGGAAGGTTAATAACAGGTAATAACAGTCTAACAAAATAATCTCTAATAACTAAAAACATCTTTAATGACGACATTCATAAATATCTGCTGTAGTACATTTGTAGTACCTGTAGTACTCACAGTACTGGAACCTCAGTACTCTTCTCCTTATTCTAGGTGGTCTCGGTGACCCCTCCTCAGGAGGGTGGTGCCGGGGGGGCGGACACGTCTCTGCCCCGGCCTCCCCTCCCCAAACAGCAGAACCTTCCTCGGAGGCCCACCAGCCTCCTCCTCCTCCCCAAACTCAAGGAGAACGCCTCCGGCTCCACTCGGGTCAAACTCGGGAAGCACAAGTCCAGCAGACAGGTGACGTGGTCTAGACTGGATGTTTAGGGAGAGGTGGGGACTTCATTGCTGCCCTGACCTTTGACCTGTAGCCTCAGCTAAAGCTTTTCATGTAAAAATACTTTAGTAGACAAGAGGTTTAGACCAAACCTGTAAAAAATAAAAAACAACTTGTTTATTGTCCTTTAGGTGGAAACGGGCGTGGCTAAGATGAATGCCATTACAGTGCCTCAGCTGGTAACCACTGTAACCACGGTAACCAACAACACTGGTACGAGAGGCAACACTGCTGTCAGGAACCGTGTTTATCCAGTATCTGTGGTCACCAATGGTTACAGCACTGGCAGTGCTGGCATCCCCATGCTGGTGACCAATGGGATGAGAGGAGGAGGAGGAGGAAGGACCAATCCCGTAGGGCCACAGGAGGAAGAGGAGGAGGAGGAGGAGGAGGAGGAAGAGGAGGAGGAGGGGAAGGTGGAGGGAGGGCTGAATGAAGAACGGGACAGCTGTCTGCTCAACTGTAGTCCAGACGAACATGAACCGCTGCTGAGGAGAGAGCAGCTGCCCGCCGAGAGCGAGCACCTTCCTCATGTCCACCATCATCATCCTCATCACCAGTCACGACCTGGGAGCATCCCATCAGGACGAGGCTCAAACTCTAACAACAACAACAATAGGCTTGCCCTGGGGTCAGAGGTCAAAATCCAGGGTTCAGTGGTTAAACCTCAGATCATGTCAGGGTCAGAGGTCGGCCAAGGTGGGCGGGTCAGTGGTTTTGGGCTCCCAGGAAGTCCGATGTTCAGGGAGACCGGACTGTCTGCTGTCACTCCAGCTCCAAATATGGAAAATCAAACTCAGTCTTCTCATTTAATAATGCACTTCCCAAAAACACAAGCCCCTCTCACTTCCCAGGTGAGAGATAAAGGTCCACAAATGGGGCCAAATGCCCAGTCTGTAGCCCTGCCTGTGGCTCCTGGACGTGCCGTAAGCCAGGCGTGTTATCTGGACAGTGAGCCGGACTCTGGATCAGGTCATCCTTCAGCTTCAGCTCCACTTTCAGAAGAATCAGATACTCTGGATTCACAAGTCCACATCCCTAAACCCTCAACCTTATCTTCAGATACCCCCATCCTGAGTCCAACCTATCCAGGTCTAGGCACTCCAGCTCGAGGAGCTCAAGTCTCAGATGCAGAAAATCCTGATTCAAAAGTTCCAGTTTCAGATCCAGAAGCTCTGGATCCAGTCTTAGAAAAACCAGCTCCGGATCTGGGATCTTCAGTGACAGGTTCTCTGGCTCCACCCATAGATCCAGAAGCTTTAGTTCCAAAGTGTCCAGTCTCAGAAAGTCCATCTCCAGAACCTCAAACTCCAGCTTCTCCAGCTCCAGAAGCTTGGGGTGAGTTGGTGGGACATACCAGGAGGCCTGAGCGTCCCTGCTCCTTGGACCTGTCTTCCTCCTACTCTTCCTCAGGTGAGTCTCTCCTTTTATTTGGCTGTTTAGCAGTGCTATCCTTGAAGGCTAACACTTTCAAACATGCCGCACTTGTGGCCACGCCCAAATCTGTGACATCACAGCAAGTGTCAAATACGTCCCAATAGGAATTTCTTGTTTTGCTGAGCGACCCCATGTGACCTTTTCTCTAACCGTCCTGTCTCCTCCTCAGTCGACGTCACCAATCACGGCAGCCTGAGTGCTTCAGGAGAGAAAATAAAACGTCGTGTCAAGACACCGTACACTGTGAAAAAATTGCGTCCAGCCACGTGGGTTGTTTCCTCAGATACGACCCTTGACCCTGACTTTGAGGCCTACATCAGTGGCAGTCACCACAGAGTGCCAGGCCTCAGCCCCAAAATCAACCCGTCCAAGTCCAGCATGGCTGTCTTTCTGGTGGGAGGAGCTGTGACAGCGACCGTGACCTCTGACACAGACAGGATGACCTGCTTCTGAAGTGTGCTTACTTTTTTTTTTTAGCATTCTTAAAGGAAAGCTTGCTGACTTTTCCATATCTTCGTCTTCGTCTCTTATTGTGGAATGTGGCGTCTTCGCCGGTCAAACCAATGCCGAATCGCAGCAACAACCGTACAGGCCGCAACACAACAAAGAAAACACAGATTTCTGATTCAGATGAGCATCCTATGAGCTAGCATCACCTGTTGTCCCTGTCCTGTGGCCTTTTGACCTCTGACTTTGAAGCGTGATCCTGCCTGAGGAGGGTCACAGACAACCAAGACCTAAAAACATCATGTCCTAACGGCCGTCAAATGAAGGGATTTTGTCTCTTGTAGATGTCTGGATTCCTGCTGTGGTTGCTGGGCGTGGCCATTGGAAAGTGGGTGTGGCCAGTGAGGTTTGGATCTTATTGTATGTTTAATGTTTGTTTACTGTTATGAGGAAATGTGGTGTTTTAATATAGTAACAGTAAAGTTTTTTACAGGGGGGTTTGACTGATAAGTTCTGAGCCTGACATGAACAAAGTCCTATGTATAAGGTTCAAAACTTATCATTTAGAGCATTTTTATAGAATTTAACAAAACATAAAGCTAAATAAAATAAAGAAAAAGAAAAGGATGATTGACAGGTTGACAAAGTGTAAAGCAATTTTCTACATTCCTTTTCACCCACACTGTCCTGAGCAAACAACCTTTATAAGAAACTTTTTTGAGTATGTTAACTGATAAATCTAAGACTGACTGTTGTGAAAATCCAGGAAGTGACTGAGTCTGGAAGCAGGAGTCCGTCTTTAGTCCAGAACCAACTTATTTCACTGTTGTATTGTCAAACCTGATGCTAAACCAAGATGCTAACTTTTGCTCCAGCATTAGGCAAAATATCCTCAAGAGTCCAAATGCTTGACACCATCTTTACTCGAGAACTGGAAAGTTAACTGCAGAAAAAGAGGCTAGGAGAGTCTGGGACCAGGATAATGTAGAACCAGGATGCTAACACCAGAAACAAAGACCATCTTAGCTCTAGAAGCACAAGCTAACTGTTGTAACTTTAGCTTAAAGCTCTGAAGGTAGCAGAGCTGAGATGTTTGTTTTACAACCAGAGCAAAATGCTTTAGCTACTGCTAATGCTAATCTGTTTCCGGGACAGAACCGTATGCTGGTGGTTTTCCCTTTAAGGTTTTCACTGAAACATCTTAAGTGAGGAAATTTAACCATGAACCAGCACGATGACAAGCTATTTACGTTATCATGATGATGCAGCTGAAAGCCACGAGGGGGCGCTAAACTCACAGAAGATTTGTTTTTTAACTGCTTGTTCATAACTGACTGTATACTGACTAACTTTAGGTAGAAGCTGCCGAAAAACTCCTTATGCCACGAATAACGTGTATAATGTAAAAACTTAATATTTAAACTGGCATCATGATTCCTTTATACTGAAAAGTTGTAATTGTTGTGTATTTAATTTTTTTCATTATTATTCATGTATATTTTTTATCTTTAAAGTTGTGTAAATACTCCTTTATAAAGTCAGGAGCCTGTAGAGGACGATTCGTGTCACATGAAAAAAAAACATTTAAATTCTGAGACTATAGTGAGAGAAAAACATTTAATTGAAAAGCAGAAGCTTCTCTGAGGTCAGGAGGTTAAACATGATGCAGAACCTCAGCATGACCTGCAAAGGAACAAGCAGCTAAAGCTAACGCTAACTGTGCTTTACAACAAGGACGAAGTCTGAAAAAGTTCAGAAAATCAGAATAAAGTCAGAATATAGAAAATAAAGTTACAGTTCTCAGATGAAAAATTCTGACTTTTCCCCCTCAGAATTCTAAACTCTGGATCCACATGAACATCTCAGATCATGTGACCCATGACCTTTTCAGGAGAAAATGAGCTTTTTGAGGAGACAGAATGTGAAGTTCAGCAAAAATGATGGAGAAAAGTTTCATTAATTGGAGAAACATCCTGCTGATGTCAGCTGTTCTCTCTCGGATTGAATTATCCTTGGATATATATCAGGCCAGATATCAGGTCTATCTGATATCTGAACCCTCAGTTTCCTTCTTTTTTTTTTTTTTAAAGTAAATTTATGCACATCAAGTCCAAAATGTCATGAAGGCTCTGATCCTGTGTAGTAACCATGGAAACAGAACAGTTCAGTCTTGCTGCCAGCAGGAGGCGCCAACATGCAGAATCAGCCTGTGAGGCTTCAGATAATCTGCTGTTACGCTTTCTGATCAATAAATAAATAAAACCAGCGTAAACTGCTGCTGCATGTTAATGCTAACACACGACATCATCGTACATCTACAACACTCTGAGTCAGTTTTTATGTTTTGGTTCTGAATAATTAGTGTCTCATCATCTGTTGTTGCTGAAAATGTGTTCAAGACATTTTGTGTTGTTTTAAATGTGATTTAGATAATATCTTCCTGTTATATGGATGATGAGTGTAACAACAGTGTAACGCATCAAGACAACAGAAACCACAGAACACGTGTGTGTAGTGCTGAAATCATGCTTTATTAAATCAGAAATGCATCAAACTCTAGGAGGACGTGAAATACTTCTACATCAACAGATCATAAATCAAAGTGTTCGTCACTAACTGCTTTTCCTGGTTTTCACAGCAGATGGATTCACTGCAGCTGAGGAAACGCTGACTGCTGACGGCTAAAAGCTACACACTCAAACACAAAACACAACGCAGTAACTAGTATCCTCCAAGAGGTGGCGCTGCTTCTGCAAAAGGAGAGCCAGCCTTAACTTTACGAGCGTTTATTAATGGCCAGGCGATGTTACTTTCAGAAAGCCGGTCCAGCCGTCCCGTTGCCAGAAGCAGCGCTCCTTGTGGTTAAAAATGATGTTGACACTCAGAGCGACGCCGCCATCGCGCTGAGCAGGTCATCAAACCGGTGAGAATGACGCAGTCGGTCTGAGCGCAAGGCCGCGTCGTGCTGCTCCCGCCGAGGGTGAACGGAAGCAGCATTCAGGGCCTTAACGCTCATAAGATCAGTACTGTAATATCGCACACACACACACACACACGTGTGCTTGTACCAAAGAAAACTTCCGTCTTTTTGTTGAGGAAACATCAGCAGGGAGACTCTCCACCTGCTGAGGCGAGCTTAGACTTCAACCAAACGTTGAGGCACAAAAGTTTAAGTTTCTCGGTTTGACAGGGTATTCGTTCCACGGAACTTTCTCCTGTTTCAACATTTGCTCTTTTCTTTCAGTTAATATTATTGTCATAAATAACAATGCATACATTTCCCATAACCGTTAAATTCGGCTATATACATTATGTACATGTCACAGAAAAGTGGTTCAAAAATCCTAAGTCATAACTGTCCAATATGGCACATTTTATAACAATGTTAGACTTCAGTCTAGTTTGGCATAAATTAATGTCAAGTTTGGTACAAAAATAGTTCATATTTACAAGAGCAGAAATCAGGATTTTATCACGTAGAGTATTGCTGCTACTTCACTAAACAAAAAGGTTCTGATGAGGGAAAATGGGATAAAAATTAGCTTTCGGAACATGTTTAACTTTACATGGAGTGGATGTGCAGGTTGACGGTTGCAGCAGCAGAACCGAGCTGATTGGACAGTTGGAGCGTGTACGCTCCGGCGTCATCCTCCTTCACCGCCGAGATCCTCAATGTGCTGAGGTCAACGGCGTTCTCCACGCTGTAGCGCTCGTCCCCGTGGGGCAGGACCCTCCCACAGTGGACCCACTGCACGGAGGGGGCAGGGTCTCCAGAGAACGCCCCCGCCATGGTCAGGGAGGCGCCGGGCTCTGCACTAATCTGCTGCGGGAGAGCTTCGATCTTTGGAGGAACGCCTGTTTGAGCAGAGAGAAACGAGATCAGACATGTTTATTTTCCAAAACAAATTTCCTCAAATTAGTAATTCATGCTTTTAAATGACAACTCATTCCTCACCAAACGTGCAACATCCATTCTAGTCTTAGCTTGTGGCCTCACAAAGTACCGTATATACTCTAATATAAGCCGAGTTTTTATTACCAAACGTCACAAAGCTAATCGGGGGTCGGCTTATACAGGAGAAACTCAAGATTAGATCCCAGAGAAGGAAATTTCCAGGAAATACTACCCATTACCCATGGAAACAGTTTAAATCATACCTTAGAATGAGATATTTCCTGATTAAACATCTTATCAGCACATTTAGCAGCGGCCAGTAATCTCTGCTGTGATTGGTCAGTTACGGTAATCAGCTGCTGAAATAAATATATTTACGATACGTGGATTATTTTCAGAAAATCTGACAATACCCAGAATAACAGGGAATTTATTAAACTAATAAAACTGATGGAACAACATCAGGGGGTCGGCTGATACACAGGTTTCTTTAAAAATCTAAATTTGCAGGTCAAAATTGGGGGTCGGCTTATAGTCGAGTATTTACGGTNTTTCTTTAAAAATCTAAATTTGCAGGTCAAAATTGGGGGTCGGCTTATAGTCGAGTATTTACGGTATTCCTGCTCCATCTTACATTCTGGTTACTTACAAAGATGCTCAGATGAATCAGAGCCGGCGGCTGTAACACCTGCCCACACACCTGATGCGTCTTTTGATGCGTCTCACCTTTTTTCTGAGAGGAAAAGGCCTCCACATACGAGTCAGCCGACACTTCCATCATTCTGCTGGAGCTCATGGTAAACTCAGTCATCATGGCAGACATGCTAGAGGACGACATGCTCTCAAAAGAAAACTGGGCGGCAGCGGCAGCAGAATGGGAGGAGTCACAGCTGCTGAATGTGGCGGTCTGCACAGAAGCTGTTTCCATGTGAACGGACGAGGATGAGAAAAGTTTCTGCATGCTGGCAGCGGCGTCAGCAGCTCTTTGATCCACAATTATCATTTTTGTCGGTTCTTCGACAAGAGCTGTTACGATGCAAATGACAAGCATACGTACATGAGAACATGTATGTCAGGCCATCATTAGCAGGGGCGTGTCCAAGAAAGGGCCTTCGGCGCCCCCACAGAACTCATTTTTATGGAATATTAAGCTCCTTTTTCCCAATTTAACAACCAAATTAGAAGTACACATGGATTGCAATATGTGTTAAGTAACCATGCTAACTGCTAGCTAGCTCTGTTAGCTAATGTTAATACTGCAATTAGTTCAATATTGCACAGTGCTAATGATTCGCAGATGTTGCATTAGCACTGTGCAATGTTAGCTGATGCTTGCTAATGTTATATTAGCTTTGTGTGTGGTTAGCTGATGCTTGCTAAATGTTATATTAGCTTTGTGTGTGGTTAGCTGATGCTTGCTAATGTTATATTAGCTTTGTGTGTGGTTAGCTGATGCTTGCTAATGTTATATTAGCTTTGTATGTGGTTAGCTGATGCTTGCTAATGTTATATTAGCTTTGCGTGTGGTTAGCTGATGCTTGCTAATGTTATATTAACTTTGTGTGTGGTTAGCTGATGCTTGCTTATAGTAGATTTGTGCCCATTAGCTGATGTTTGCTAATGTTCCCATAATGTGTTGATTGGTCGTCCCTAATGTCTAGACACGCCCCTGGGCTGACAGGAGGAAAATGTTTCCTGTGATCCAAGTTTCAGTATCAATGAGAAACTTGTCGAGCGTTTAAAGGATCGTATAAATGCAGCGATAACTTACTGAAGACTTGCAGGGAGGACGTCGCTGAGCACTGTCCATACTGATTCTTGGCTTTTATTGTGTATTTTCCGCTGTCTGCAACCGTAGCTTCATATATCTCCAGCTCGTGGACGTTTATAGACTGGCTCAGTCTCATATTTGATGTTACACAGATCTGCAGAGAAAGACATTTTTGAGTTCACCGAATGCTAACACGATAAAATATACCACGGTATTTTGACTGGATTAGCTTAGCGTTAGGCTTACAGCTGTATTGTCCTTCAGCCACTCCACTTTGGGGGACGGCTCTCCCGCAACCTCACAGGTGAACTTCACATTTTGCCCCTCGTTTACGTTGTGGGACCTGGGCTGCACCAGGAAGCGTGGAGCGTCTGCGAGCTCGGCCACTGGGGAGCCCAGCTGAGCGTGCCCCGTTTGGGCAGATGTAGTCGGGGATTTGGGTGTCGGGGATTTGGGTGTGGGAGATTTGGGTGTGGGTGACTTTGGCGTTGGGGATTTGGGTGAGAATGGAGACCTCATTCTCTGGGGTGACCTGATTGGCTCAGGCGACTTCACTCTCTGAGGAGATTTGGGTTCGGGGGACTTGGCGAGAGGGGACTTGGCCTCCGGAGAAGTGACTCTCTCGGCTGCTTTCTCCTTGGACTGAGACTTGCGGATGGTCAGAGTGAAATGTGCTTCCTGTTTGCCGCCGGAATTCTCCACCAGGACGGAGTAGCTGCCTTCATCTGATACCTCCACGGAGGAGATCTCAAAGGACGAGTTGTGCTGGGCGGAGATGACATGGTGACGCGCAGACGACCCGACGGCAGCTCCTTCGTGCAGCCAGGTGATGGAAGGCGTCGGGTCACCATCGGCGTCACACTCGAATCTGGCGAGGCCTCCCTCCTCCACCGTCAGGGACTGAGGCTTCGACAGGATCTTGGCAGGAACACTGGGCTTCTCCTTTTTCTCCTCAACAACAACAGTGGTGATTGTCTCCTTTTTCTCCTCAACAACAGTCTTCTCAGTAACAGTGGTGGTTTCTGATTCCTTGGCTGATGTTTTAGAGGAGGAGACATGGTAAACCTCTGTCCTGGTCATCTCAGGGAGGTGTGAGGATGGAGGTTCCTCTTCCTTACGGAGTGAGGAGAAGGCAGCATATTCTGCTCCAACTACATCCAGGATGGCGTAGTCGGACGTCTCTCCTTTGGCGTTTCCGCAGACCACGCGGTATGTTCCGGCATCTTCTGTCACACAGGTGATGATCTGCAGAGTCAGGACTCCACTGATGTTGGTCATGCGGTATTTGCTGCTGTGATGGATCTCTTTGCCATTGTGGAACCACTGCACCTTGGGCTCAGGTTTGGCCTGGATGTTCAGGGTGAACTTCGTGTTGGAGCCGTAGGGTACGCGATGAGACCGCATCCTGATGGTAACACGGGGGGCGTGGTCAAGGCTGAAAGGAGTCTGGGTCACCACCTCTACTGACCTCTCCATTGATCTCCTCTCTTCTCTCAAAACATGCTTCCTCTCCTCGTATCTGGACATGAAATCCACTTTAGGAAGGGCCACGTCTGTCTTCGCGGCCTTTTCTGGGGTAGGAGGTCTCTCGGGTTCTGGCGCCAGGAGCTTCCTGATCGGTTTCGTAATATATTCTGAAGCAAAAGAGGTCAGGTGCTCAGATTCAGCGCCTTCGGAATAAGCAGAGACAGTGACAGTCTTTTCTTTTCTGGAGACTTTTGTTTTCTCCTCAAACTCCATGCATTTAAGCTGGCTCTTGTAGGTGGCGATTCTCTGAGTCGTGGTGTGGGGGCGGAGCAGCTCCTGGTCCTCTCTCTCCTCATACACCCTCTGCTTTTCTCTGGGTGGTTTGTGCGTGACCTTGTCATGGCGCTGGCAGAGCTCCAGGAAGCTTGGACCGGCCTCATACTTAGACGGAATTCGGTAGGAGTCATATCTGCGGACCTCCTCTGCCTCTTCTTCATCGCTGTAGACTCTTCTGGGTGATGAGGGGCGCAGGGCGGAGAGCTCAAAGCGGACTGGGCTGAGGCTGGGTGGAGAAGCAGAGTAACCGAGCTCCAGCTCCTCCTCCAGACGAAGCCTCTCCTCTTCGGTTCTCTTCATGGACAGGTATTCGTTAACGGGCAGCAGCAGCTCCTCGTCTGACAGGTCACCCAGAGACCTCCTCCTGATCCTGCGGTAGGCCTCCATCTCAGGCGAAGGAGTGCGATGCCTTGCCGGTCTGACGGTCTCCAAGTCGTCCTGAGTCATGGATGAGATGCGCCACTTCGGTTTGTACTGGTCCTTGATTCTGATCGGCACCTCATAGAACTGCTCCCACCTGGAGAGGCGGATGCGCTTCATCCTCTTCTGTTTGATCTTCTCCATCGGCTCAGGGAACTCGTACTGATCACGCAGCTTCTTGTACCACTTCATGTCGGAGAGAGGCTGGAAGTGTTTTATCTCCACGTCCTCCTCAAGTACGGCCGGGTTAATGATGCGAGGAGCAGGGACGACGTACGGCATACGCAGCCTCTTCTCGTCCGCCCGCTTCTTCTTCTCCTCCTTTTCTTTCTGGATTTCAGCCTCCGTCTTCTCGCCCTTCTTGGTCGTGACAGCGGGTTTGAACATGGTCGCCACCTCCCTGATGGCTTCCACGGCCACAGGCGGCAGAGGCGTAACAACCGTGTCCGTCAGGATCTGATGCAGCCTCACCTTTTTGTCTAATTCTACCTGTCCAGCTACTTGCTGCTTCTCCTCTTCGCTCGGCTCATACTCCTTCTTTACATGAGCGACACGCTCTACTTTCAGGGTTGCCTGGCAACTGGCTGATCCGGCAGAGTTGGTAGCAGTAACCCTGTACACACCAGAGTCTTCAGGGAGTGTGTCCCTAACATGAAGTATGAAGTAATCCAGGCCCTCATGAACCACCTCAATAGAAGGTCCAAAGGCTAATGGAGTGCCGTCCTTCTCCCACTTCAGGGCAGGGTGGCCAGACACTCTGATCTCAAAACGCACATTCTGGCCCTCCTTGCACTCAATGTTGGCAAGCAAACGTTTGAACATGGGCCTCAGGGTCAGGTCTGCTGGTTTGGGTCGAGGAACGACAGTAAGACGAGCCTTGCAGCTATCATCGCCATACCTGTTACGAGCCACAACGCTGTACTCAGCATCATCCTCATTCTCCAGATTGTGAATGATCAGCTGGTACAGACCCTTATCGCTAATGAAGGTGTATTTCTTGTCGTCGTATCCAGGGATGAGCTTCTGCCCAGACTTGTGCCAGATGACACGAGGTTCAGGGTGAACGGTAATGGTGACGCCGAAGCGCACGTCCTCGCCGATGTAGGCGGTATGGTTGACGAGAGGCAGGGTGAACTCTGGAGGCTTCTGCAGCATCCTGGCAGTGTCAACTCTGCGTTTTGTCCTCTTCACCACTCGGGTTGTGAAGAAGTCACGGTAAGATCTGACGCCGTTGATGAACAGCTCTGCGTAGGCGCTGTCCTCACCGTACTCATTCACTACCTTGCATCTGTACGTGCCGTCATCTGCTCTGGTGACCTTGTTGATGGTGATCATGGCCTGGCCATCCTCATATTCTATCTCGTACTTGTCACCGGCCTCCAGCTGCCGGACGCCGCAGTACCACGTCACCTCAGTCGTGCTGTCGTAGTTGTCAATGTTGCAGATGAACTTCACACCGTCGCCTTCATTCGCCACTGCATGGCTAATCTGGCCTGCGAGAGGACCGTGTTCAAATGGAGCGATCTTTACCTTAGCAACAAAGACTCCCCGCTGGGACCTGATGGAGCCGCCGCTAGCTACACGAGCTGCAGAGACGACGGTGCTCCACTCCTTCCTCGCCATCGTCTGGTAGTATCTCTTATGCCTGCTGGTCTGGATCGCTCTGCTGCTGATCTCCTCAGCAGGTTTTGTCAGCCATGGATGCGCCAGAGCCTCGGCAGCAGACATGCGGTGCTTGCGTTCCTTGGTCATGAGGCGGTCTGTGAAGTCCAGCGACTCAACGCTGACCTGCTTGAAGGACTCGTCGTCATAGCTGTAGGCTGCATTGGAGATGTTGTCAATCATCTGCTGGTTGGTTTCAGCCGTAAATGGATTGAGGCCACTGAGGAGCACGTAGGCAAGGACGCCCACCGACCACATGTCCGTGACGGTGCTGACCATGTCGCACTGGTGGATCTCAGGGGCGGCATACTCTACGGTGGTATACTGAATCTTGATTTGCTCTCCGGGAGTCAGGTGTCTGGCCTGGCCCAGCTCAATAATTTTCACATTAGAGCTCGTTCTAGTTGTGTATATGATGTTCTCAGGTCGGATGTCAAAGTGTCCATAGTCTTGAGCGTGCAGGAACATGACCGCTGAGCAAACCTGCCTGATGTAGTTCGCAATCTCACGCTCATTCAGCTCAAATTCAGGTGTGTTGAGGCGCTCAAAGATGTCGACGCCAGAGATGAAGTCGTAGATCATCACCAGCTCCTCCGGGCTGTCGAAGGACTGATGCAGCAGCAGGTAATTGACATGTTTGGCAATATTCAGCGCAGCGATCTCCTTCTTGATGATAGCTTGGTCAGCACCCCTCACTTTGACAAATTTGGCCATGTATGTCTTCTCAGAGCTGATGTCAACGCAGCGATGGACGATGCCAAACTGACCTCTTCCCAGCTCTTCAGCAATGGTGTATTTGTTGTGCAGATTCTTTGCCTCAGAGTGTGGCGCCTTGCCCTTAGGGACACGGCCGCTATCGTCCACCTCCCTGTCGTACAGCAGGACTCTGGATTTGTCTTCCTTGGTCATGACAGGTCCGCTGGTCTCAGACGGAGCGCTCTGTCCAAACTTGTTCTCAGCAATGACTCTGAACTGGTAGCTGGTTCCTCCAAACAGGTTGATGATGGTGTAGCGGGTGTCACGGGACTGGGCGACGCGCTCCCACCTTTCAGCAGTGGTGGGGCACTTCTGGATGATGTAGTTGATGACCTTGCTGCCACCATCGTTAGCTGGAGCAACCCAGCTCAGCATGACCGAGTCTCTGGAGACGTCGCTGGCTTTCAGGCCACGAGGAGGATCAGGAACGTCCGCCACATCCAGCTCCACCGTCTGCTGGTCGATGCCAAACCTGTTCTTGGCACAAACGATGTAGAAACCAGCGTCCTTCTTCTCCACGCCGTTGGGGAACACCAAAGAAGTGAAAGATCTGGTTACAATGACCTGGTAATGGCCATTGCTGTCGATGAGGTCCTGACCCTTCTGCCAGGTGATGACAGGATCTGGTTTGCCACTGAAAGGAATCTTGATGTTGACCATCTCTCCGCGCAGGGCGGGGATGGCTTCCTTGTCCTTCAGGTTCTTGGGTAGGTGTATCTTAGCAGGGACTACAAATAAGAAAGATAATATATTATAAACCAGGCCTTGTCTGTGTTTTGGGGGTCCTAAACACCCCCCAATTAATTGTTATAATTATTTATAGCACCTCAGAATTTATTATGGCCCCCAAAATTATTATAATCTCAAATACCAAAATCCAGGAATATCATCATTAATAATGTGAAATTGGTGACTTATGATTAATAAGCTGACCAATTACATTCAGAGAAAATAGTATTGTTAGTTTACCTTCAACGTCCAGAGAGACGGTAGCACAGATGGAGCCTCCCTGGTTGGTGGCCCTGATCTGGTACACAGTGGAATCTTCCTCGTCGGCCTCGGTGATGACCAGCTGGTGGTAGCCTCCCTTGAACTCCTGGATCTTGATCTTCTTTCCATCAGAGTGGATCTCCTTTCCTCGTCTGAACCATTTAATGACGGGCTTGGGCTGTCCAGCGATCTTGCAGACCAGAGTGGCGTTGCTCTTGTACTTCACGCTCATGTTCCTCAGCTCCTCTTTGAAGGCTGGCGCACGCACGTCCACGGCGGCAGCGGTCACAATGGGAGCCGACTCCTCGCTGTAGTCGCTCGTTCCTCCGAGGTTCTCGCACTTCACACGGAAGACGTACTCGCAGCCCTCCGTCAGACGCTTGACGGAGACCACAGTCTGCTTGATCTCGTCCGTGGTCACCGGCGTCCATTCGTTCCATTCCTTCTTCGCCTTCTCCTTCTTCTCCAGGCAGTAGCTCTTGATCTTGGAACCGCCGTCGCTGAGCGGAGGCTTCCAGGAAACCACGCAGGAGTCCTTGGTGATTCCAGAGACAACCGGCGACAGAGGAGGCGATGGTCTCTCTGTTGGCAGGAAGAAATTAGGGAAGACGTTAATCAGAAATTTTAAAAGGTTTTTTATAAACTTCTATTTTCTAAGAAAAAGCTGCACCTTTTTCTAGTTTCCACATATACTACTTTTTCCACATATACTACTTAAACCGGAATACATTTATCTACTATTAAGTATTCAACTGAATGAACTGAATCACCTAAGTAAAATACATACGCCAGATATGCGCCTAAGTAAAATACATACGCCAGATACGCTCCTAAGTAAAATATATATGCCAGATACGCACCTAAGTAAAATATATACGCTATAAATATATATATATATACGCTTTTTTAATTAAACTGAATTCTGATGAAACTCACCCAGCTGGCTCTTGATAAGGATCGGTGCTGTCAGCTCCAGCGGTTCACTGTTTCCATAGCGATTCTGCGCATACACACGGAAGAAGTATCCGGCGCTGTCGATCAGGTTGGGCACTCGGCAGGATGTGCCGTTAATGGAGGATGACACGAGTTCCCACTCGGTTCCCTCCTTGTCCTCGCGCTTCTCCACGATGTAGTTGGTGATCATGGAGCCGCCGTCGTCCTTCGGCGGATTCCAGCTGATGATGACGGAGTTCTTCAGGAGGGCGTCCAGGACAATGGGACCATGAGGAACGTCAGGTTTGTCTGCAAACACAAAGTAGGTGTTACTTATGAAACCATCAGATCTGGAAAGTACTTCAGTACAGCATGAGGTAGTAGTAAGTACATGTCAAAGGAAATATTTTACTTTTTACTCCACTTTAATGTTTGTCGTACCGTAGATTTCCACGTTAAAGGCAGTGTCAGCCCTGCCGAAGTGGTTGTGCAGCCTGATCCTGTATTTTCCTCCGTGGACTCTGCGCTGGACGTTTTTGATCACCAGGTGGGTGTAGTGCTCGGTGGTCTCGATGCTGATGTCCTCTGTGTTCTCCAGGGTCTTGGCCCCGTGGAGCCACATGATCTTGGGCTCAGGGCGTCCAATGTACATGGCGTGGATGCGCAGGGTGGTTCCCAGGCCGGCATAGTAGGTGTCCTTCAGCGGGTAGTCAGGGTGGAAGGAAGGAGCAGCCTCCAGCACCAGAATGCCAGTGGTTTCAGCCTCTCCGGCGTCGTTGGTGGCCTTGCAGGTGTACTCGCCCTCATCCTCCTGCTGGTCGGTCATGATGGACAGTGAGTGGTTGCGACCGTCGGAGCTCATCTCGTACTTACAGGACTCCATGAGCTCCTTGCCAGCATGGTACCACTTGATCTCAGGAGCAGGACGGCCGATGATCTGGCATTTCATGACGGCGGGCTGGCCGAGCTTGGCGGTGACTTCATCCATTTCCTTTCTCAGGCTTGGTTTAGTTTCCACTGTAAGTAATAAAAAGAATGGAACCATGAAAAGCATTGTTTTCTATTCTTCACTTTAAAGGACCATACCGCTCATTTTGCATTTAAACCCAATAAATACTATCCAAAACACATCACATTACAATTTCCAGAACATGAAAACCAAATTTTAATTTTTGTGTTATTTCGCCAAATCCTCTAATCTTTCAAAATCAAATGTTCAGCTGACACATCAATCTTCAAATTCAATGTTTCACCTGTTATTACATGTACAATTGTAGAAGGGACAATCCTTTTTAATTTCTCGGTAAAAGCCATCTTCTCTTGGGACTATATTTTCTGGCAGAGACTATGTTGGCTGCCATGTGTCTCCGTGTTGGATCAAAATAAAGTTACGTGACAAAAACATGTAGTAGACATCGTGTTCTCTGTGTGTTTCAGGTCTCTATAAGTTGATTTTTATGTCCTACAGGAATGAACGGAAACCAATTTTAGCCTGGAAGGTAGGAAAAACAATCCTAATATTTACCGCTCCAGTAGCATGTTTTGGGAAATGGTTGAGCATGTATGCAGGTTGTATTTATTGGGCTCAAACATGCAAAAATTTCCAGCATTGTCCTTTAATGCCTATGGATAATGTGAATAAACGTCTACATATGACTTTCAAGTTAAAACATCAATTTATTACTTCAAATGAGCAGAAAAACAAAGACTTCTAATTTCCCCGTTAACGCAAATTCAGCAACGATGCTGCTTAAAAACTCAACGCTGCCAGCTGATGTTTAGATTCTCAGCCGTCCAGGTCGACGCACAAAGCCTGAGTCAATGGATTCACATTCTAATCCTGAAACGTTTCATCATTCATCCAAACAGCTTCATCAGTCACAAATGATGTTAAACCTCCAGTAACTATGGTAACTATGGTAACTATGATGTCACATCACAACTAACTAATTCCAAACAAATATATTATTTACATTTCTTTTTTTAATTGTGAAGGAGGCCGTTCATGTTCATAGAGAGACATTTCCTCAGCAGAAACGGCGTCTCAGATACGATCTACCATCTATAAGCTGCTGTCTGTCCTAACAGAGACATTTGGGGACAGGTCCTGCATCCAACCAGGGACCATTAAAAATGAGAAGATGAATTTATTATTTGAAATTTATTCAATGTTTAAAATTTGAATAATGCATTTTACATCAAACATTAATAAAAAAAAATTGAATAATATATCTAGTTATTTGTAATTGTAGGTTAGTTGTGATGTGACACCATAGTTACCGTGGTTACTGGAGATTTAACATAATTTCTGACTGATGAAGCCGTTTAGATGAAACGTTTCAGAATTAAAAACATGAATCTGGTTTCATACAGAACATCTACCAGCTTTTCACAGTAAAAGCCTTTGTTTGACGGTGGAATCCCTGCTGGTCGATGCTTTTAATGGCGGCAGCTCTGCAGCGTATTGGAGTGTACTCACCACTCAGTTTGGTTTTGATGCAGGTGGCAGTCCGGCGAGGTCGGCTCATTCCCGTCTCGTTCTCGGCGAACACTCTGAACTCATACTCGGTGGCCTCGGCCAGGCCGGCCATGGTGAACTCCTTCTCCTTCACGCGCTCCTTGTTGCATTTCTTCCAGGTGCTCTCGACGGACTTCCTGTACTCCACCCAGTAGCCCAGGACCTCCTTCCCCCCGTCGCACTCGGGCGCCTGCCAGCTGATGGCGACAAAGTTGTTGGTCACGCTGACTGTGTCGATCTCGCCCGGCTGGCTGGGTTTGTCTGGAACACAAAACCAGTTTAAGTCCTGATGTTTCACACGCTGTCATCAGAATGCCTCCAAATGCAACACGGTGCCCCTAAAAGGAGGTCATGTGATCACCCCTGTTTGTTTTCCTGTTTATTAGCAGGACATCTCAAAAACATACGGATGGATGAGGATGAAATTTGGGGACGGACAGAGAATGTCTGTGACCTGATGGTGACCTTTACATGTCTGCGTGGATTCCTCTGGTCTACACACAGCCAACCAAAGAGGCCACGCCCATTTTCACCCAACTAGCTTTTCTGCCATTTTGAAGTTTTGTCATATTTTGTACAATTTTGGCTCAACTGACACAAAATGTTGTAGAATGTCTGTTTTCTCAGCAGAACAAAGTGATTTCTTTGTTTTTTTAATTTTTATTTTTTTACCATTTTGCTGATATTGGCTGATAAGTTACCTGTAACCTGACCTTACCTGACGTGGAGTAGGTACACAACAAGTTTGAGTGACGTGTTTGCTATGAAATTCTAATTTATTAAAGACTACTACGTCCCCAAATTTGCTCTGATACCTAATACATGAATTTGACAAATTATGTGTTAAAAATGATAAATAATAATAAATTATGACCAGATTTTTAACTTTAAAACATTAATAAATGTATATAAAAAATGCAGCATTAAAATATGAGACTGACCAAACGGATCCTTGCACGTGACAGCGTCAGACATGGGTCCGGCTTCGCTCTCGCCAATGTCGTTGACGGCAACGATGCGGACCTGGTATTCGGCATTGGGGGTGAGTCCTGGCAGCGTGAACATGGTGGAGGTGATCTTGGTTTCGTGGCGGGACCAGGTCTCAGCAGAAACCTCCTTGTACTCAACAAAGTAACCCGTGATGGCAGAACCGCCGTCGTCTTTGGGCCGGGACCAGGCCAGCGCCACGGAGCTCTTGGTGACGTCCATGATCTCTGGCGGTGTGCTGGAAGGCACGGGCACACCTGCATTTAACAAGAAATAAACATTGTGTCAAATATAACCTCCTTTCATTTTTAGCTGAAAACCAGGTTCATCATGCTGGATTTATCTCAGAACGCTGACGGGATTTTTTTCCTCGTCTGAATAAAACGAAGCAGTGATGAAGGTGAAACACTCACACAGAGGAGTCTTCGGCACCAGCGGCTGCTCGGACTTCAGCGAGGCGCTGATGCCGAAGGAGTTTTCGGCGGTGACCTTGAAGTGGTACTCTGTTCCCTCTTTGAGACCTTTGACCACCAGCTGTGTGTCGGTGGCCCTGGAGTCCACGGTGTACCAGGCGTTCCTGGCTGCCTCGCGTCTCTCCACGATGTAGCCCAGGATCTCAGCGCCGCCGTTGTCAGCTGGCGCCTTCCAGCACAGCTTCACGGAGCTGGCCTGGACCTCCTCAAACACCAGCGGTCCCTGTGGCGCGCTGGGCCGTCCAATGACCTTCACCCTGATGGTGGCCTTCTTCTTGCCAACCTTGTTCTCCAGCAGGAGGTCGTAGACGCCCGAGTCGCTCCTCTCGGCGCCCTTGATGACCAGTTCGCTGGCGTCCTCAGTTGAGGCGATCATGGCTTTGGTGGAAACGGTGCCGCTGTCCTTTGACCATTTGCAGGTGGGGTGGGGTTTACCTTTGATGGGCACAGAGAGGCGCACCACTCCGCTGTGACGCACCACGTACACGTCTTTGTACTTCAGCTCCAGGTCATAATCAGGAGATTCTGGAGAAGACAGAGAATGTTTGAACTTAACACTGATTTGATTTGACTCGTCCCTTTTGTCCTGATAAAGGTGTGTCCTCTGCACGCTTACCCAGCATCTCAGTGACCTTAACGGTTCCCGGCACTTCGGCGGATTCTCCGGAGCCGCCGGCATTGCAGGCCATCACTCTGAACTTGAACTCCTCGCCCTGCGGCATGTTGGTCAGCGTGTACTCGCAGATCAGAGACGGCGTGACATTGCACTTGGTCCAGGCCAGCGTGCCCACCTTCTGCATCTCAATCAGGTATCCATCCACACGGGCGTCTCCCTCCTCATCAGGAGGACTCCAAGCCAGAGACACCGAGGACTTGGTGGTGTCGGTGATTCTGGGGTTCTGAGGACAGCCGGGTGGATCTGAGGGGGACAACATTTGTCAGCCAGGACATTCTTAAAAACCACTTCCTGTTTCATGATAAAATTCTTTCTGTCTCACTGATGGGATCTGTCGCCACGGCTGGTTTGGACGGCAGGCTGGGTTTGCTCAGTCCTCTGGCATTGATGGCGGTGATTCTGTGTTCGTATTCCAGGCCTTCCGTCAGCTCAGTGGACCGGTACCTGGTCATGGTGATGGGGTTCTTGTTGGCGCGCACCCACCTGTCTGATCTGACCTCTTTACGCTCAATGATGTATCCGGAAACCTCAAGGCCGCCGTCTTCGTCCGGCGGGTTCCAGGCCACGGTCATGCCGTCACGGGACACGTCAAAGACGGTCGGTCGACCAGGAGGTCCAGGAACGTCTGTGGAGGAAGGAGGAGACGTTACCATTCTGCTGCCATGGTAACCTTAAGAAAAACTTTATAGTTTCTCTTATAGAACCCAAAGAGGAATATTGGATAATTCCACAAAACAAACATTTATTATTTGATCTATCGTATAAACTCGTATAAACTTGTCTATAAGCCGACCCCCTGATGTTGTTCCATCAGTTTATTAGTTTAGTAAATTACCTGTTTTTCTGGGTATTGTCATAGTATTCCTCTGATTTTCTGAAAATAATCCACGTACCGGTAAACATGATATTTATTTCAGCAGCTGATTACTGTAACTGACCAATCACAGCAGAGCTTACTGGCCGCCACAAAATGTGCTGATCAGATGTTAAAGTCAGGAAATATCTCATTCTAAGGTCTGATTTACATTTACATATATTTCCCATGGGTAGCAGTAATGGTTAGTATTTCCTGAAAATTTCCTTCTCTGGGATCTGATCTGAGTTTCTCCTGTATAAGCCGACCCCCAATTAGCTTTGTGACATTTGGTAATAAAAACTCAGCTTATACTAGAGTATATACGGTAATCCTAAATTTGGTTTTGTACTACAATATCTTACTGTAAGCCTAAATCAGAACATTTAGTAGTTATGACCAAAATGAGGTGAAGTAGAGGTGAGAGAACGTTTTTGGGGGACATGGGGACAATATTGGACATTATAACAAAATCAGGGAGTCTATCTTAAAAATATAAAAATCAGACAAAGCAGCCCAAAGAGAGTTCATGTTTCCCGCTAGGTTTGGCGCCCTGACGGACGCGGAACATAATCTGGTGTACCTTTCATGCTCCTGCAGGTGACGACATCGGACTGCAGGAACTCTCCGGTGCCGTAGCGGTTGGTGGCGGCCGCTCTGAAGACGTACTCATCTCCTTCGATCAGGTTCTCAAACCTGAAGGTGGGTCGGCTGACGGCATCGCAGACGGGCACCCAGCCGGGCCGGTGGGCGTCACGCTGTTCCACCACGTACCCGCTGATCGGAGCGCCGCCATCTCTGACTGGAGGATCCCAGCTGCAGGTTACGCAGGTGGCATCAATCTCGTCAAACCTGATTGGTCCCTTTGGCTCGTCCGGTTTGGCTGAGAAAAGCAGAAATATCAGTTATTAGCCTAATTAATATTTACTTTATTGATAAGAGTTTCTAATTAAGAAACATGAATTAACGAGCAACCCCTTACAGAGGATGATGACTTTGATGACCTCGGTGGCCATGCCCACAGCATTCTTCACTTCCAGCGTGTAGTCCCCGGTGTCATCGATGGTGGTGTCGGACACAGTGAGCTTGCTGAACTTTCCGGTGCTCTTGATCTTGACGCGATCGGTGACTTTGATCTGGTTATCGCTGAAGTACCAGGAGCAGACCGGAGGAGGTCTGCCCGCGATGGGCAGGTCCAGGTCCAGAGTCTTTCCAGCCAGGATGTTCACCACCTTCTGAGGGATGCTGGACAGGTCCACCATGGGCAGAACTACCACAAAAAAAACACTCAGCGCTAAAAAGTCTCCAAAATCAGTAAAAGTCACGTCAGTTTTATCTAACTTTAACTTTTAAACTTTGTTGGTAAATGAGGGTTGAAGAGATGGTACCTCTCTGTTCCTGCACGGTGATGGCGCTAACGATCTCCTTGGGCTCGCTGGCGCCGCAGCTGTTGATGGCTCGGATCCTGAACAGGTACTGCTCCTTCTCGTTCAGCTNCGCTGGCGCCGCAGCTGTTGATGGCTCGGATCCTGAACAGGTACTGCTCCTTCTCGTTCAGCTTCTCGATGGTGTGCTCGAAGTTGGTGGTCTTCAGCGTGGCGACCTTCATCCACTTGTCAGTACCGAACTTGCAGGCCTCGATGATGTAGCCCGTCAGCCTGCTGCCGCCATCGTGCTTGGGCTTCTCCCAGCCCAGAGTCACCGTGGACTTGGTGACATCAATCATCTCCAGTTTGTGCGGCGGCAGAGGAACCTCACAGACCAGGACCACGTCGCGGGTCTCGCAGGGCTCGCCCACGCCGTAGATGTTCTCTGGCAGGACTCTGAAGTAGTACATCATGCCCTCCATCAGGCCATCGATCTTGTAGGAGGTCTTGCTGCACTTGGAGGTCACGGTCTTGTAGGCCCTCATGGAAGCTTCTCGTCTCTCGATGATGTAGTTGTTGACTGGAGCGCCACCGTCCACTGCCGGGGCGTCCCAGGAGATGGTGGCGGATTCTTTGGTCAGGTCCTTGATCTTGATCGGTCCGGTTGGTCCAGGAGTATCTATCAAAGAAATTACGTTTTGTCATTAAAGGACCATACCATCTATTTTTTATGTTTGAGCCTAATATATTCAGTTTTCATACATGTTACGTTACTGACAATCATTTCCCAAAGGATAAAACCGTATTTCAGCTTTCCTGATATTTTGCTAAATCTCTTAATCTTTCAAAATCAAATATTCAAGTGATACACCCACCTTAAAAATCCATGTTTCTCCTGCTAATAGTTACACAGCCTTATGAAGTCACGGTCCTTTAAATTTTTCCATAAACGCAGGTCTTCTTTTGGGACTATATTCCCCGGTGGAGGCATACATTCACTCCACGCTTTTTATTGAGCTTAAACACTAAAATTACATAACTTCTAAAAAAACCTGAATACACGTCTTGTTGGTGATGATGGATTACCTATCCCAAGAACGTTTACAGTATCAACAAGTTGATTTTAATAGCAGAATGAACTGAAACCAATGGAGGTCTGGAAGGTAGGAAAAACATTTTTAATTCACCGTTCCAGTAGTGTGATTTGTGAAATGATTGTCAGTAACGTTACATGTATGAAAAATGAATATATTAGGCTCAAACATGCAAAATGGACGGTATGGTCCTTTAAAATATCACATGAATTTAATTTTAAAAATAATATCTAAATAAACGTCATTATTTCATTTACTTCTGAAAAACATGTTTTGATATAATGTACTCTTCATTAGATTTACTTTATTTTGTTAATTACCTTCAAAATACTAGTCATCTATCTACATATGTTAATAATTTGTCTCATTAACTATGAAATTTCAATCACGTATTTTAATTTGAAGCATTATGAACTTACCATACACCTTGACCAGAATGCTGACTTCCTGTTTCCCGGCAGAGTTCTCGGCCAGCAGAGTGTACTTGCCGGCGTCGTAGCGGTGCACCTTATCGATGATGAGCGTGGTGGAGGTGCCGGTGACCTCAATGAAGCCTCGGCTTTGGAGGTCCACGCCCGGCTTGCTCCAGGTGATGGTGGGGGCAGGACGTCCGGTGACGCTGCTGAAGAGGCGGAGCGATCCGCCGGCGCGCAGGCAGATGGTCTTCTTCAGGTCGTCAGGGAGCTCAAAGTCAGGAGTTTCTGGAAGAGGAGATTAGCGTTGGATTAATGTTGTTTTAACGTTGGATTAATGTTGGATTAATGTATTAACGTTGGATTAACGTTGTATTAATGTTGGATTAACAATGGATTAACGTTGGATTGATGTTGTATTAATGTTGGATTAACGTTGGATTAACGTTGGATTGATATTGGATTCTTGTGACGCTGACAGTAAAACAACATGAAAATCATAATTATTTCATCTTTCTCCTTTCCTTTTTGTGTTTTTAGACATGATGACTTCTGTAATCATTATTTTTTTAAAGTCTTATTTCTCTGTAAAGTGTCTAGAAATAAAATGTATTATTATCATTATTATCATTCTTCTTCTTCTTTTTATTATTATTAGTTCAAGGACCAAAACGGTGATTTTGCATCTTTGTGCCATATATTCAACCCAAATACACCTTACTTTACTGAAAACAGAAAACAATCTACTGGAGCGGTTCATATTAGAATTGTTTTTCCTACCCTCCAGACTGCCATTGATTTCAGTTCATTCCAGCATAAACATCAATTTATAGAGACTTGAAATAAATCAAATGTTCATTAAGTTGTTTTTGGTCGAAGTTACTAATTCATTAACGATCCAACGCGGAGCTACACTGAAGAAAATGTCCATCTCCACCAGGAAATATAGTCTCAGGAGAAGACGAGCTTTACTGAGAAATTAAAACAATCGTAGCTTTCTACAGTTGGGTATTAAAGGTTAGCAGGTGAAACGTTGAATTTTAGAGACGTTCAGATGGAAATTAGCTGTTAGCTAAATCTGGTACAAAGCATCTCAGATTAATGTGTTTTTGTGCATGGTCCCCGTTTAAATAAACTAAACTAAAATAAATAAATTAATAAATTAATTAATTAAGGAGTTTTTATCATCAGAACATTTCATTTTGAAAGTTTAGAGGATTTGGCAAAATAACAGGAAAACTAAAGTACAGTTTGATGTTTTGGGAAATGTCAGTAACATAATGCGTATGCAGGTTGTATGTATTGTACTTAAACATGCAAAATTGCTGGTATGGTCCTTTAAGTTTTTCATAAAGGTAAAATATTGTTGTTTACTGTGTCATTATCTGATCTTCATGTTCTAAGATTTATTGATTTTAAAACCTCGTTCTGTAGTTTTTGTGGTTTTCCATGCGTTCCGAACAGGAAAACAGGAAAACCATCCTGGATCAGAGGCGACTTACCGATCCTCTCCACCGGCTTGGTCTCGGCGCAGGGCTCGCTGACGTCTCCTGTGCCGTTGATGTTGACGGCGGTCACCCTGAAGCTGTACTTCTTATCCGCCGAGAGTTCACCCACCACGTACTCCGCCGTGCGCAGGGTCTTCTCGTGGGCCTTGGTCCACTCCTCTGCCCCCGCCTCCCGCATCTCCAGGATGTAGCCGATCACGTCCGCGCCGCCGTCTTCCACGGGGCGGGACCAGGCCAGGCTGATGCTGTCAGCGTGGGTGTCGATGATGCGAGGGATGGAAGGAGCGGCGGGGGTTCCTGAGAGGAGAAGATACCGTTTCATCAGTCAGACCATCATCAGGAAGGTTTTGGCAGACATGTTCGTCACTTTAACAGGATCTGCTGAGGCTGGACTTACCTGTCGGCACCCTGCAGACCACGTACAGGGAAACCTCACTGGGGTCACTCTCGCCGGCCTTGTTGATGGCCGTCACTCTGAACTGGTAAATGTTTCCTTCGGTCAGACCGGATACCTTCAGCATGGTGTCCAGGTAAGCTCCGTCCCTGTTCACCTTCACCCAGCGGACACTCTTCCTCTCCCGTCTCTCCACCAGATAGTGGATCAGCGGGCTTCCTCCGTCGTTCTCCGGCTTCAGCCACTCAATGGTGGCGAAGTCTTTACCTGACGCCACGATATCCGGTGCACCAGGAGGAGTTGGCACAGCTGCAAGAAAAAATACAGTTAAAGTCTACAGCAATCTTTTTTTTTTAATTTTAATTCATCAAACTTTAGAAGGACTGTTAGCAAACAGCTAATTATTAGCTAACAGCAGCTAGCTAATAATTAGCTTCTTTAAAATTTCTAGGGAGCCAAATTTTAAATCCTTCTGAAATTTAGCAAAACATGAGAAGCAGGAACAGTGATTGGTTGGTTTCTGACAGGAAAAACTTTGTGTAAAAGGGACTTTTATTGTGAAGGGCTGACAGGACTCTGGGATCATAGCGTGAATGTCCCTGTTGTCTTTGATGTGAGTTTGCATGTTAAAATTGACCAGCTTGACATGTAATATTAGAGTCTGATTCACATTAAAACTACAAATACAACAAATCATTTAGGAAAATCAGAGTTTATTTAAAGAAAGGCTTTTATTGTGGAGGTGCTTACTGAAGGTGTTTCTGGCGACCATGGGCTCAGACTGCAGGTGGACTCCGGCTCCGTACTTGTTGACTGCACAGACCCTGAACAGGTACTCGGTGTTCTTGAGGAGGCCGCTGATGCTGCAGCTTGTTTCCTTGCAGCGGTCGTTCATGACGACCCAGTTCAGCCGGTTGGTGTCACGTCTCTCCACCACGTAGTGCGAAATCTCATCGCCGCCGTCCTCCAGAGGCGGCTTCCAGCTCAGCGTGCAGGACTCCTCTGTGATCTTACTGACCTCGATGCTGCCTTCACACACACCAGGCGTGTCTGACAAAACAAACGTCATGGTTTTGATATGTGGATCAAAACACATTTCAAACAACATGAAAAAAGCTCAACGTTTTCTATCAATAAGAACAATTCCCAAGTGTTTTATTATTCATAAAGTGTTCTTTTAAATCTCTGTTTTTATAGAAATAAGTCTTTTAGAACTCAGTAAAAGACAAGAATGACTCGCTAAAGACAGAGACTTTTCCCTCACCGAGCACTTTGACGTTGACCTCGGCGGTCTTGGTTCCGCTGACGTTCCTGGCAATGAGGACGTATTTTCCGGTGTCGTCCCGGTCGCAGAACTTGATGATGGCCATGGCCCTGGTGGCGGTGTACTGCAGGTGATATTTCTCGCACAGCTCCAGCTCCCTGTCACCTTTGGACCAGGAGGCCTTCGGGTCAGGCCTGCCTCCCACCACTGCATCCAGGACCAGGTCTGAGCCGGCTCGGACCGTGACTGTCTCAGACAGGAGCTTGCTATCCAGCTGGGCCTTTGGAGGCTCTGTTAGATGAAAAGAAAGGCTCAAATATGTTGCTATAGCAACGGCTGGGTCTTATCTCAGATTCAGAACGAAATAAGTCAGTTTAAAGGATCATACCAGGGCTCAAACATGCAAAATCACCAGTATTGTCCTTTAATATCATGCCTTGAGTAGACTCATTAAATTAGAGCAGTCTAATTTCTAACACTGCATCATTGTTTCTCACCGAAGTCGGTCTTGCACTGCACGGAGCCGGTGGACAGGGACGGCAGGCTGTAGACCTGGTTGGCGTTCTTGGCGATGACTCTGAACTCGTAGGGCTCGCCCTCTCCCAGCGCCGTGACGGTGTAGAAGGTGTCCGTCACGTTGGTGTAGTTACACTTAAGCCAGCGGCCCTCGCCCGTCAGAGTGTACGGCTTACGCTCGATGATGTAACCCACGATGGGGCTGCCGCCGTCGCTGAGCGGAGAAGACCATCTCAGGGAGACAGTCGTCCTGGTGACATTCGTCACTTCCGGTTTACTTGGTGGATCTAAAAAAAAAAAAAAAAAAAAAAACAGGAAAGTAGTGGAAATCTTTCAGAACTGGTCTCAGTTTTACAAGGAAATACTGAAATCCTTTATTAAATGACAAGAATACTCAAATATTCAGCCGAAGTCCTGAATTTAGCATTTTAAAGGACCATGCTGGTGATTTTGCACGTGTAAATTTAATACATACAACCTGCGTGCACATAACATTAATGACAATTTATAAAACATAAAACTGCATTTTATTTTCCTTTTATTTTAAAAAACCACCTAATCTCCCAAATCAAATTTTAAGTTTATTTTCACCTTTAAACAGTAAGTTCTGATGCACATGTCGTAGAAGACACGACCGTTTCATTTCTCTGATAAAAGCCGTCTTCTCCTGGGACTATTTTCCCTGGCGGAGACATACGTCGCCTTCCTTGTAGCTCCATGTTGAACTAGTTAAGTAAAGTTACTCTGTAAAAAAGCTTAAAAGCACGTTTCACGTTTCTACAGGCTGATTTTTATGTCGTACTAGAATAAACTGAAACCAAAGGCAGTTTGGGAGGTAGGAAAAACAACTCTAATATTTACCACTCCAGTAATATAATTTGGGAAAGACTGCCAGTAACATAGCGTGTTTGCAGGTTGCATGCATTGGGCTCAAACATGCTAAATCACCAGTATTGCCCTTTAAGTGAAGTTCTGGTTCAGCACCGACTTTCTGACGTCAGTGTCTGAATATTTTGCTGATTTTTAGCTCATGGACGGTAATGATTGTAAATCCACACTCACCGACAGGGTTCTGAGCCACAGCACCCTTGGAGGCCTCACTGGCCTTGCTGAGGCCGGCGCTGTTCATGGCGTAGACCCTGAACTGGTACTCCAGACCCTCCACCACGCTCTCCACCTTGTAGTAGCACTCAAAGCAGGGGATCTTGTTGTCCCTCACCCACAGGATGGTGTTTCTCTCCTTCTTCTCGATCCAGTAGCCCGTCACCTTGCTGCCACCGTCGTGGTAAGGCTCCTCCCACTTCAGGGTCATGGCGGTGGCAGAGATGTTGAAGACTGTGGGTTTCGTTGGTGGTCCAGGGGGCGCTGTTTTAACAAAACAGGATGTTGTTCATAAGAATAGCATATATTCATTCTTTCAAATTAAACTTGAAATAATCATGTTTCAGTTTGTTTGGATTAAATGATGATCCATACCAGAGTCCAGATCTAAAGTCAAAGTTGGTGCAATTTACCCAGAACGTGTTTATATGATCCATTCTTTTCTGTGTGAATAGCATGTAAAAATGGCAGTACGGGTAAAATACTCACTGAACGGATGCTCTGCGACGATGGTCTCAGACTCGGTGGACTTGCTGACGCCGAACCTGTTCTCTGCGCAGACCCTGAAGGTGTACTGCATGTACTTGGTCAGGTGGTTGACGTGCAGCGAGGTGCGCTTCACGCTGGAGTTAATCAGCTGCCAGGCGGTGGATCCAGATTCTCGCTTTTCCACGATGTAGTTTGTGATGTCGCTGCCGCCGTCATCCTCTGGCGGCTCCCAGTTCAGCTTACAGGACTCAGAAGTGATGGAGGAGATCTTGATCGGTCCGGTGGGAGGACTGGGTCTACCGATAACGTTGACTTCAATGGTGAAAGTCTTGGTTCCTGCCACGTTCTCCAGGGTCAGGTAGTATTTTCCGCCGTCTCCTCTCATGGACTCCTTGACGGAGATGCTGGTCCTGTCCTTGCTTACTTTGATGGAGACTCTGTCTGAGTTCTTCAGCCTCATCTCCTCCAGCTTCCAGGTCACCTTCACAGCAGGTCTTCCGCTGATCGGAACATCGATGGTGAAGGTCTGGCCGGACCTGCAGGTGATGAGCTGGTTGGTGATTTCGCTGAGGTCTGCAGCAGGTTCGATGTGGGGCTCCTTGACCAGCACGGAGGCCAGCGTCTCCCTGGGTCTGCTGTAGCCGGCCTCATTCTTGGCCTTCACACGGAAGTCATGCTCATCACCCATGTTCAGCTTTTCGACCGTGTAGGTGAGGCTGGTGGTGTTTCCGACCACCATCCATTTGTCTGAGTCCTTTGCTTTAGCCTCGATAATGTAGCCCTGGATGCGGCTGCCGCCATCATGTTCCGGTTTCAGCCAGCCCAGAGACACGGAGCTGTCCGTGGTGTCCAACACGTCCAGCCTCTTCAGAGCTGCCGGTTCTGCCGTGGCGCTGACAGGCTCCGTCAGCTCAAAGGCCTCACCCAGGCCATGCTGGTTCTCCGCGGACACTCTGAAGAAGTAGGGCACGCCCTCCAACAGGTCCTGGATCTTCAGGATCCTCTCAGTGCATTTGCCACCAGACTGCTGCCAGGTGCGGCGGCTGGCCTCACGCCTCTCCACGATGTAATGATGGATGCGAGCTCCGCCGTCACTGAGAGGAGGCTCCCAGGTGAGTGTGACTGAGCCTCTGGACACCTCCTTGAAGGCCATGGCCTGTGGAGGTCCAGGAGTGTCCAGCACCTTAACCGTGAAGGTTATGGCCTTGCTGCCGCTGGCGTTCTCCAAAGTAACGGTATATTTGCCTGAGTCGTTTCGGGAGCAGTTTTCAATGCTTAGAGAGCTGTAGCCCTCCGTGGTCGTGATTTCTGACATGACGCCCAGCTGTCCATCCTCCTTCGCCCAGGTCGCGGTAGGAACTGGTTTTCCTCTGAAGTGGATGTCCAGGCAGACTGAACTTCCGGCCTTGATGATATGCGTCTGCTTGAAGGTGGCATCAATGTCGACCTGTGGCGGCATCAGTCTGTCCACGGCCTGAGCCGGCTCCGGAATCTCCTTCTGCTCACCCTTACCCACATGATTGACAGCTGCAACACGGAACTTATACTCAGCTCCCGTCTCCAGACCGGTCGCCACGTAGCTCGTTTCCGTCACGAGCTTCTCATTTACTCGCTTCCATTCCTCGCTGTCTCCCTTCACCATCTCCACGATGTAGCCCAGGATCTCCATGCCTCCGTCGTCTGCAGGTTTGGTCCATTCCAGGCTGATGGAGGTGTTGGTGGAGTCAGACACGCAGACCACGGATGGAGCACAGGGTATATCCTTGGGCTCAGCAGCTTTGATTGGCATGGAGATATTACTAGGAGCTCCGACACCGGCGTCGTTCACCGCCATGACACGGAACTCGTACTCCATGTCCTCTGTCAGGTTGAGAACCTTGTGTGCACATTCGACGATGGGTTTTTTGGTCATCACCTTGTAGAAGCGGACAGTCTTCTTCTCACGCTTCTCCAGGATGTAATGCTGGATTGGGTTTCCTCCGTCGGATGTGGGCGGAGTCCAGGCAAGGGTGATGCTCTCCCCTGTCACCTCGGTGGCATCAGGAGTTCCTGGAGCTTCAGGTGTAGCTGCAAATGATAAAGGTTAAGAGATCCTGTCACCAAAAGGCGTGTCAGACCTGAATAAAACCAATAAAAATCTGATGGCGTTGATACCAAAATACTAAATATTTTTTCCACTTACTGTACTGCAGTTGTGCGATGATGGGGCTGGATTCCAAAGGTCTGCCAATGCCAAACTTGTTGACAGCGGAGACCCTGAACTGGTACTCGTTGGTCTTGATGAGCTTGGTGGCGTTGAAGGTGCATTCCTTACATTCGTCTGACACCAGGGCCCAGGAGATCTTGGCCGTCTCCCGTTTCTCAATAATGTAATGTGAAATCTCAGAGCAGCCGTCGTTTTCTGGAGGGTTCCAGGACAGGGTGCACCTGCCCTCAGAAATGTCGCTGAAGGTGATGGGTCCGACCGGTTCCCCAGGTGTGTCTACATCACAGGGTGAAAATTAAGATTAGAAAATGAAACTGTAAAACTCAGAATCCATAAATAAGTGAAAACTAACAAACTGCAGACCTTGGACTTGAACTAGAATGTTCTCCTTCTTGCTTCCGGATCCGTTGGTGGCCTCCACGGTGTACAGGCCACGGTGCGTACGGTCCGCATCCCTGACGAAGATGGTGCTGGATCCAGCCACGTTGATGATGTCCATCATCATCTTGGTGATCTCCACGCCATCTCTGAACCAGACGACTTTGGGAAGGGGGCGTCCGGTGATGGTCGCCTTCAGCTTGATGTTTTCTCCTGCCTTGACTGTCAAACCTTCGAAGTACTCTGGGCCAAACTCAATGTTTGGAGGAGCTAGTTTGAAGAAAAACACGGGATTAGCATGAATCGTTACACACACAGTAACTTTATAATATAGGGCAGGGATTCCCAAAGTGCGGGCCGCGGCTCCCTGGTGGGCCATGAAGGAACTGCAGGTGGGCCGCGAGAGATCATTTTCAATAAATAAATTTTTTTAAATTTTCAACTGTAATTGAATTTGAAATTAACATATATCTATGATGAAATATTTACATTTAAAAGAGAGAGAGTAGCAATGATGATGTTAATAAACTGATGGAAACAAACTTTTTAAATACATACTAATTACCACAATATAAATAAATATAAATATAATGAACTACAGGGATATTTGTATTTAAACAAATTCTGCTGGAACACTGCACAAAATACTGATAGTCATTTAGGTGCAATGAAAAAAAATATAATAAACAAAAGAAAATAGATATGGAAATATATATATAGGGAAAAATATATAGAAAATATGTAGGGAAATTCTTCATCTTAGCGGTTGCGTGTTGATCAAAGTTGTGATTAAAAGTTTGGGCCACCGGAGGTTTTCAGACTTCAGACTGGGCCACGGCGTTCTGACGTTTGGGAATCACCGATGTTGGGGCTTTAAGCCTTTGTGCGTTTTGCTAACGAGTTTCTGTTACTCACCGTTCTCGCTTCTGACCGCAATCAGGCCAGAGGAGTTGGACGGCGGGCTGACGACACCGATGGCGTTCCTGGCGATCACTCTGAACTCGTAGCGTTCGTTCGTGGCGAGCCCTGTGATGGTGTACTGGCAGTCGTGAATATCGATTAGATTGGCCTTGAACCAGCGGCCCTGTCCTTGGCGCTTCTCAACGGTGTAGCTGGTAATCTTGCTGCCGCCATCGCGTTTGGGCGCTTCCCATTTCAGAGTAACAGAGTCGCCAGTCATATCGATGTAATCTGGTTGACCAGGAGGATCTGAAAACACCAAAAAAAAAAAAAAAAAAAAAAAAAAAAACACCAGATACAACTCAGTTTATCAACTTCATATACCAATAATGGTGTTTTTTTCTTCAAAATATTAGACATTATAGTATTTTGTTTATTATTATTATTAAATTTTATATAGATTACATTATTAATATTAATATTATTAGACCAGCCTTGTCTTCTGATAGGTTCAATTCATTAGAAACTGGGAGCATGGGCACGTAGTAAAATATAAATTTTCAAAAAGTAGACTAACTTTATTTACCTGAACCAATAGAGTATCAGGCTTGGTTTAAACATGTTATTACCAGGCTTTTATTTCAAATTTTCTGTTGCTGCTGTTTGATTCAAACAGTAAAAGCCTACCAGCAGGTAAAGGTCAGAGTCCTCGGACTGTCAGATTTATTAAAATGTTTATTATTTGAGAACTGACGTTTATTTAAAGCGTGGGAAGGCGTAACGGTCTGAGCCAGAACTCACCAACAGGGCTGATGGCCATGGTCGGCTTGCTCTCGTCGCTCATGCGGCTAAATCCGGCATCGTTCTGGGCGTAGACTCGGAAGGAGTACTGCAGGCCTTCAGTCAAGCCCAGGATCCTCAACTCCCTGTCCTTCACCAGCACAGTGTTGACCTTCTGCCACATGATGCTGTTCTTCTCCTTCTTTTCCACATGGAAGCCCAGGATGGTTGTCCCACCGTCGTAGATTGGCTGGTCCCACTGGATGGTCATGCCATCATTGGTGACGTTGTACACCACAGGCTTGCCCGGTGGGCCTGGAGGCCTGAACTGGTGCTTGGCGATGACCATCTCTGAGACCAGAGGCTCGCTGATCCCGTACCTGTTCTCAGCACACACCCTGAACTGGTACTGGACGCCCTTAATCAGGTTGGTGACCTTGAACTGTGTGTCCTCTACGCTGGAGGACACCATCTTCCAGTCAGGCTGGGAGGTGTCTCGCTTCTCCACGGTGTAGCAGGTAATGTCTCCACCGCCATCATCATTGGGCTCATCCCAGGAGATTATGATGCTCTCGGCTCGGACCTCATCCAGGCGGACTGGTCCAACAGGTTTTGATGGCGGTCCAAGAGTGATGACGTAGATGTGGAAGGACTTCCTGTTCACCTTGTTGTCAAGGGTCAGTGTGTATTTGCCCTCATTCTCCTTCCTTACGTTCTTGACCATCAGAGTGGCTTTGCTGCCCGTCGTCTTGAACCGGACCTGGTCGCTCTCCTTCAGGGGCAGACTGTCCTTCAGCCACAGGATGGACGGTCTGGGTTTGCCCTTGTACGGCAGCTCGATGTGCACGTTGTGACCGAGGCGAACGTTGATTTTGCCTCCTGGATATTCTGCCAGGTCAGCCTCAGGTGTGATGATGTAATCAATCACCTTAATAGGCCCGACCTCAGCAAAGTCTCCCTGTCCTTTCTCATTCCTCGCAGCAACCCTGAAGAACATCTCGGAGTGCTCCTTCAGTTTCTTTACTTCGAACTCACATGTTCTGCTAGTTCCTCCCAATGACCATTCCTCGTTTTTGAGCTTCTTCTCAATAACGTAGTCAGAGATTATGCTGCCGCCATCGTAATCAGGCTTCAGCCACTGCAGGGTGACGGAGGTCTTGGATGAATCCTTCATAGAAACCTCCTTGACTGGTCCTGGAGTCTCTGTGGCTTTCACAGGCTCCAGCGTTTCACATGGGTCGCCAACGCCGTTCTCGTTTTCTGCTAACACGCGGAAAAAGAAAGAGGTCTTCTCTGACAGATCTTCGGCGGTGTACGTTGTGTCCGTGAGTTTGCTCGCCACAGCAGAATATGACCTCTTGGAGGAATCTCTCTTCTCAACGATGTAGTTTGTGATCTCAGCACCGCCATCGAGCAGCGGCGGCTCCCAGCAAAGCGTGACCTTTCCACGCGTCACTTCCTTCAGCAACAGGTTCCTGCACTGAGCCGGAGTGTCCTGGACCTTCACCGACAGCGTCAGTGTTTTGGGTTCTCCAACGCCGTTCTCAATCTTCACGCTGTACTTTCCAGTGTCGAGCCTGGACACCTCACGCATAACCAGGACGGTGGCGGTGTCTGAGTGGTGGAACTCGTATTTTGAATTTCCATCGATGCATTCGTCTCCTTTGCTCCAGGAAGCAGAGGGTGGAGGTCGGCCCTTCAGAGGAACAGACAGCTCTACGTCGTTTCCAGCCTTCACAATGTAATGAGTTCTCATGGCCACGTCTGGGTCGACCTGCGCCTCCTCTGTGGAAGTCATGGAAAATATCCAAGTTATATACAGAATTATCCATTGTTCAGACATTTAAGATGCTGATATAACCTGCATTATTTACCCAGGATGTCTTTAGCTTGCACAGGCTCAGTCATCTCCAGCGGCTCTCCACGGCCGGCACAGTTAATAGCAGAAACCCTGAAGAAGTAGTTGACATCTGGCTTCAGGTCGTGAACGACGTACTCCGTCGTCTTGACCTCTCCCTTGGAGGTAATCATGGCCCATCCCACCTCTCCCTCCACCATCTTCTCCACCATGTAGCTGGTGACCTCACTGCCTCCGTTCCATTCCGGCTTGGACCAGGCCAGCGTAATGGAGGTCTTGGTAGAGTCCATCACCTTCAGCTTGCAAGGCTCATCTGGTGGATCTGATGGGTAAAAGGTATTAGTTAGGACAGAATTGGGGTTTATATTTATCTTTGTTACAGTCACCAAGAAGGTCAAGGTTAAGGTCAACTTTATTTATCTCCAAGGAGAAATCTGGCTGAGGCATTAAGGTGCTGTTCCATACACACATCTATTCTACATTCAATACAGCTGTAACACATCACAATTACTACANGGTGCTGTTCCATACACACATCTATTCTACATTCAATACAGCTGTAACACATCACAATTACTACAACATCAGCTAACATCCAGCATAATAATAAAATAAAGAATATAAAAAGATAATGATAAAAATAACCATGGGCCTGTAGAAGTAGGATAGCCATAATGAGGAATAATAATCCTACATTATAATACTGATATCGATTAATCCTTAGTTTTATTCAGTAATTTTGTTGAAAGTGGCACCAAATTTGAGTTACACTTCTGCAGTGATACCTTCGATCTGATGCTCATATCCTTTATGGAGCTCATGGTTTGAATCGGATACGATTTTCCTCGCTTGTTTAAGGACTGACTCTTCAAATATCTCTTGTAAAGGTGTGATTTGATGATGATGATGATTTTCCCTGCACGTCCTGTCAATGATTGATTTGGGGTTTCAGTTTAATAGGTTACCAAACCACACCGTGATAGCGGAGAATTAATTCAATTTTCGCCTTGTAGAACACCGTCATAACACTCTGGTGTATTCCATAGAGCCTTAGTCTGCGTAGAAAATGCAAACGCTGACAAATCTGAGAACATATTCAACATGTCCCATCCAACATCTGAAAGAAAGATTTTTTACCTACCTCAAATTTAACCTTTACATTTGTTCACAGAGTTTGAAGAACTATGTGAGTTATGATTAGCAATTTCTAACGTATTTCTATTATTAAAAATCAAATTCCAAGGACAGTGTCAGCGTTGCGGTTTTCACTTCTTCCTGGTTGTAGGACAGGTTTAAGATACAATAACGCTTACCGACTGGATCAGCAGCCTTGTAGAAGTCTGATGCGTCAGAGAATGGTCCTTCTCCAGCCTTGTTGATTGCACAGACGCGGTACTGGTACTCGTTTCCTTCTGTCAGGTGGTACACCATCTGTTTGATGTCTGTGACAGGGTCTTTATAGACCCTGATCCAGCGTAGGCTCTTCTTGTCACGCCTCTCCAGGTAGTAGCCAGTAACGATGCTACCTCCATCTACACCTGGTTTATCCCATTCCACGACCATGGTGGACTTAGTAATGATGTTCACCTCAGGAGTGCAAGGCTGGCCAGGAGTTACTACGGAGGTTTATTACCAACATGTTAGTGAAATATTGATTATAAATCAGAACGGAGTAGAATGGAGTCCTAATTTTTCCATTCATCAGATTTACATGTATGTGCGGTGAGACTATTAGTACTTCCTGAATGAGTCCTTACATTTTTACAATTATAACGTATTCTACAAAAGATGAAAACTTACCAAAGGCGTTTTTAGCGATGACCGCCTCCGACTCCAGCGGCTCTCCGACTCCAAACTTATTAACACCCATGACACGGAACACATACTCATTCCCTCGTACCAGCTTGTTCACACTGACATGGGTCTGCTCCAGGCTGTCTGAAACTGTGGACCAGACCACTCGGCTGGTCTCACGCTTCTGAACGACATAATGCGTGACCTTGGCGCCGCCTTGGTCAGCCTCAGGAACAGACTCCCAGCTCAAGACAATCCTGTCTGCTGAGACGGAATTGAAGGTGATGATGCCGGCTGGGGGTCCGGGTTTGCCTGGTGGGATGATAAATAAGAATAGTAGCTCAAACCAAGTCATATCTGATAATTAGGTAAATATAATAAAGAATTTCTAAATACCAAGGACTTCAATCCTTATGGATGCAGATGCTGATCCCAGAGCATTCTTCAGCTTGATCTCGTATGTTCCTGTGTTGAGGCGAGTTGCATCTTTAATCAGGACAGCAGACGAGTCGGTTGTGCTTTCAACAGACACAGTCGTAGACTTGACCAGCTCGTTTCCGTCCTTTAACCATTCGATGCTTGGCAGAGGTTTGGCCATGAATCCTACTCGGAGCTTAACAGAAGCTCCGGCGTTGTAATGAACCACATCCAGGTACTCTGGTGGCAGGTCAATAGCAGGAGCACCTGAGGAGCAGGTGATATTAGCTTAAATAATACTGTATGTCTTCTTATCATCAAATAAAACCAGATCAGCTGGGATCTACACAAATCTCTGATCCCTTTTTTCTCCTGACTTACTGATAAGCCATAACTCACCACATGCATCAACGCAGGTGACTGGTCCAGCAATCAGAGATGGGTTGCTGATGGACCCGACAGCATTCTTAGCGTAGACCCTGAACTCGTAGGACGTGTCCTGGGTCAGCCCAGTTACGGTGTAGCCCAGCTCAATGATGTTTGTGAAGTTGGCCTTCACCCATCTGCCACTGGAAGCCTCCCTGCTCTCCAGGCTGTAGCCGGTGATCTTGCTGCCTCCATCAAACGGAGGTCTCTGCCAGGCCAGGGTGACGGAGTTCTTGGTGACCTCAGTAATGTGCACATTTGCTGGGGGCTCTGTGAGCACAAGGGGGTTACACGGAACAGTGTTTGTTCATTCTGAATGTAATTACACCTATTTACAAAATCAAATGATGGGAAATGTGTCAGCTTCAGAGATCCAGCTTCACTTACCACAGGCGTCAATAGCCAGCACCTCCTCAGATGTCTTGCTGACCTTTCCGACACCGGCGGCATTTTCAGCTGCCACCTTGAACTCGTAGATGAGGCCAGGGCAGACATTGGTGACCCTCCACTGGTTTCCTGGGATGGCCGTCTTGTTAACCTTCTGCCAGATGATGCTGCTCCTCTCTTTCATCTGGAGGTGATACCCGATCACGGGGTTTCCGCCGTCATTCACCGGCTCATTCCAGCAGATGGTAATGCTCTCTCTCGACACAAAGCTGACCCAAGGTGTTGAAGGAGGTCCAGGGAAAGCTGGAACGAAGCAACATTTAGGTTGTTACAGGAAGATTTATAATCAAACAAAGTGTCACAATCAATAGATGAAAATGAAAATCTATTTTTTACTGATAATATTTGTCCTTTACTCATAAGGTGCGTTTCCATCCAACTATTTTTATGCAAATAATGAACATGCACATCAGAAAGCCTGGATGGAAACACCGTTAATTTGCATTAACTCCAAAATGCGCATTAAAAATTTATGTGCTTAGCAGAGATGGATCAACTGATTATTCCCATAAGACGAAATGCGAATAAAGTGGATGGACACACTGGCATTTGATGAGGATGCGACGTGCGCTGCCGGGTGAGCACACACACACACACACACACACACACACCTACCTCAGAAGAGCAGGTAGTTGTTAGCAAGCGCCTGCAGAACGATGGCCACCACACAGTATTCAGTACACTTAACGAGTTTAGAGAGCACCAACATTAGCGCTATCGTTAGCATCACTTGTTGGCTGCATTAATAAGGCGTGTATAACTGCATATGGGCTGTAATAAGTATTCTTCCACACCAAGGTTTCATTTGAACTCTGCATGCTGTGTTTTGCTGTGGACGTTAGTTCATGTAGCTCTGAGATAATTCATAACATAGTTGATGGAAACACGCTTCAATTCTCATTTCCTTTAATCGAATAACCAGAAATGCGTATTAAAAATGTGAATAAGTTGGATGGAAACACAGTAATAGTTAAGACAGCTAAATGTGAACTTACTGTATGGAAGCTTTATCATAACCGGTTTGCTGTCAATATGGTTGCTGACGCCGTAGCGGTTCTCAGCCTTTATTCTGAACTGATATTCCTCTCCCTTGGTCAGTTTGGTCACCTTGATGCAGCTTCTGGCGATGTTGGTGGCCACCTCAGCCCAGGCGGGAGTGCTGGTTTCACGCCTGAGGACGATGTAGTTGGTGACAGGGCTGCCGCCGTCGTACTCTGGAGGAGCCCATTTCAGACACACTGTGGTTTCTCCGACCTCTCCAATCTCAACGGGACCAATTGGAGGTCCAGGTCTATCCAGTACGACAAAAATGAGGAAGATCTTGGTGGTGCCTCCTGCATTTGAGGCAGTGACTTCATATTTGCCTGCATCACTTGCAGTGCTCTCATTGAGGGTGATGATGATGCTCTCCGGGCTGACTTCAGTTAGCAGCCTCTTGGATCCCTTGATGACAACGTTGTTCTTAGACATGGTCACCTTTGGCATGGGCCTGCCAGTGAGAGGAACCTCAAAGGTCAAGTTGGAGCCTGCTCTGACATAAACTGTGTTCTTGGGGTAGTTCTTCAGGTCAAATTCTGGAGCCTCTGTTAAAACAAATTACAGCAACATGATGAGTAATGTTCTCTTAAATCTAGCCTCCGACAGTTTTTCACAAATTCTAAGGTAACTGAGATACTACCATGTATTTCTTTGACAATAACTGGTACAATCATCTCCTTGGGTTCACTGAGTCCAGCATGGTTCTCAGCTCGGACTCTGAAGAAGTACTCAGCGCCCTCCCTCAGGTTTTTGATGGTATGGGTCATGGTCCTCACTGTGGCACACTTCACCCACTTGGTCTGTCCCTTCTCCACAGCATCGATCAGGTAGCCAGTCACTCTGCTGCCACCATCATATTCTGGTCTTGTCCATGCTAGTGTAACGCTATCCTTGGTCACATCTGCAACTCCAAGTTTCATGGGAGGACTCGGAACCTCTGCAACAGGAATTAAAACTTAGCAACAGTTTGGAAAACAAATGAGAAGATAGTAAATTAAAAATCTGAAATGTGTATTTTACCTGTAATCTTTGTACCAGCCTTGGCCTCCTGAGGAACACCCACTCCATATTCATTTTCTGCAATTACTCGTAAGTAATAGATGGCACCTTCCTGCAGATCATCCACTTTGTAGGTCAGTGCATGGCAGTTGCTGGTCACGGACACCCATGCCTTCATACTGGCCTCGCGTTTTTCAACATGGTAGGCCTTCACTGCATCACCTCCGTCATTCTCAGGAGCTTCCCATGTGAGGGTTGCAGAGTCCCGGGTCACTGCTGAAACTTTCACGTTGATGGGTGGTCCAGGAGAATCGAGCACTTTCACCACCATGGACAGGGTCGCTTTTCCCAGTGGTGATTCAATTGTGACATTATATTCTCCTGAGTCATTTCTTGTTGGTTTATCAATGGTTAGTGAAGTGCTGGATTCAGTTGAGTCTATGATTCCTCTGACCTTCAGATCTACGCCCTCCTTGGCCCATGTGGCCACCGGCACTGGTTTGCCCTTGAATGGTGCATTCAAAGTAAATGCTATGCCATGCTTGACAACAAGTACCTTGCGCATGTCAACGTCAACATCAAATGAAGGCTCTGCAGTTCTGTCCGAGGCCACGCCTGCGTCTGAATACATGCTGCGTATGCTGCTGCCAACTTTATTGATCGCTTTTACACAGAACTCATATTCTGCATCTGTCTTCAGTCCAGTCACCGTGAACTCTAAGCTCCTCGTAAGAGGAATAGCCTCAACCCATCTAGCCAGTTCTTCAGGTGATTCAGATACTTCCTCTTCCTCCTGCTCATACTCCTCCTCTCCTTCTTTAACCTCTGGTTCTGGCTTAAGGATATAGTCTCTGTATTCCACGCTGTATCCTAGGACAGGAGCACCTCCATCATCCGTTGGTGGTTTCCAGACAATGGTCACGCTGTCCTTGGTGGAACTGATAATCTTGGGTTTGGTTGGGCGAGAAGGAACAACCAGAGGATCTGCTGCTCTGAACGATGCAGACAGGTTGCTTGGAGGACTCAGACCGGCAGCATTTTCAGCATAAACTCTGAAGTCATACTCATAACCTCTGCGCAGTTTAGTTACTACTGTAGTACATTCAACCACTGGCTCTCTGTTCACACGGATCCAGCGCATACCTGTTTTCTCTCGACGCTCAATTACGTATCCGGTAATGGGGCTGCCTCCATCACTGAGCGGTTTGCACCAGCAGAGGGTCATTGAATCTCCAGTTATAGCAGTAACCTCAACGCTGGTAGGAGCGCTGGCAAAGGTGTATGGTTCTGTAACCTTTACAATGTCACTCTCCAGGGCCTCTCCATGTCCATTCTTGTTAACTGCCAAAACTCTGAAGATATACTCGTTGCCCTTGAGCAGTCCTGTGACCTTAAAATATGCTTTTGTGACATCTCCCTTCACCAATGTCCATGCCAGGCAGCTGGTTTCACGCTTCTCAATGATGTAATGCGTGATGTCTGCACCACCAGCCTCTTGAGGTGGTCCCCATGACAGCGTGCATTCCTCAGCAGTCAGACCTGTGATCTGCAGAGGTCCGGCTGATGGTCCTGGCTTATCTAGAACCACACAGTTTATTGGCATGGTAACTGTTCCAGCAATATTCTGTAGAGTGAGGACATACTGTCCAGAATCTCTTCTAATGCAGTCCTTCACAATGACGGAGGTGCTGGTATCCGTTGAAACAATCTGAATTCTGGCTCTCAGCTCGATCTCCTTGCCGTCCTTAGTCCATGAAACGACTGGGGCGGGGCATCCAGCAAGATCAGCATTGATCTTCAGGGTTTCTCCTGCCTTCACGAACACCGTCTCTCTGAATTTAACATCCATCATGATGCGCGGTGGCTCCACGTCATCCTTCACCGTGATGGGGCCAGTGTTGTCAGATGGTTCGCTGAACAGCCCAGCTGCATTCTTAGCGATGACTCGGAAGTTATACTGGCTGTTCTCTGTCAGGCCTGTCACGTCATAATGCGTCTCTGGCACGTTGGTGAAGTTGCACCTTGTCCAGCGTCCTTCAGGAAGGTCTCTTCGTTCAATAATGTAGCCAGAAACCTTGGCACCACCATCGTATTCTGGTTTATCCCAAGACAGTGAGACAGATGTTCTGGTAACAGCAGTGACAACAGGTGTTCCTGGAGGATCACATGGATCTCTAGCTGCCACGGCCTCAGAGGCCTTGCTGCATTTACCAATACCAGCAATATTCTCAGCATAGACACGGAATTCATACATCATGCCCTCCTCGATGCCGTTAACTTTGTATTCTGTATCTTTGAGCATGCCTCTGTTCATCTTTGTCCAAAGAATGCTTGTGCACTCTTTCCTCTCCAGATGGTATCCTAGAACCGGACTACCTCCATCGTTGACTGGCTCATTCCAAGTCACCACCATGTAGGACTTGGTGGCCAACTTCACAATAGGAGTGGAAGGAGGTCCAGGCTGCTTGAAGTTGTACTGTGCAGTGATTCCAGGTGAGTCCAGGTGTATGCTCTTTCCATATCGGTTGACTGCGTAGATTCGGAACTGGTACTCCGCTCCGTGGGTCAGACGGCCAGCCTTGTAAGATGTTCTTGCAACGTTGCCTGCTACCATTTGCCATTCTTGTGTATTTGTGTCTCTCTTCTCCACTACATAGCTGCTTATGCAGCAGCCGCCATCATACTCTGGGGGAGACCAGGACAGCGTAATACTGTCTGAGGTCACAGCATCCACCTTAATAGCTTTAGGTGGACCTGGTTTATCAAGGACAACAACTCCAATATCTGCTGTGACAGTTCCAGCTGAGTTGGCCAGGCTAATCTCATATTTGCCAACATGCTCTCTGCTAGCCTCCTTAATGATGATCTTGGATGAGGTCGCAGTGCTCAGGATGGTTAGTGATGATGTTTGTTTCAAAGGGAGGCCATCCTTTTTCCAGGATACAACGGGCTTGGGTCTGCCTGCCACTGGGACCTCCAGTGTGAGGTCCTTCCCAGCCTTCACGCTGTACGTGGTGAATAGCAGGTTCAAAGATGGCTCAATCGCAACGTCCTTTGTAATCACAGGTAAGCCAAGATCTTTCGGTTCGCTCTTTCCTTTCTCGTTGATAGCGACAACTCTGAATAAATAGACTTCGTTAGGGGTCAGATTAGTAACGGTTGCTTCAGGCACCTTGACAGTACACGCCGTAGCCCATTTGTCTCCCTTCTTAGGTTTGAACTCTACGTTGTAGCACATTACTTTGCTTCCACCATCATGAGCGGGCTTTTCCCATGCCAGCGACGCACTGTTCTTCGTCACATCAACAAGGGTAACTTTGTTTGGTGTCTGAGGTACCTCAGACACTTTGACTTCCTTGGTTTCAACCATCTGTCCTTGACCATATGCATTGACAGCACAGACTCTGAAGTAGAAGATTCCACCCTCAGGCAGCTCTTCAATCTTGAATGAATTGGCTGTACAGTTGCTGGTGACGGTAGTGTAGGCCTTTCTGACAGACTCTCTCTTCTCTACAATGTAGTTGGTGATTTTAGCCCCACCATTGTTGAGCGGAGAATCCCAGGCCAGAGTCACGGAGTCCTTCTTCAGCTCTTTGACAGCAAAGTTCTGTGGAGCACTTGGCGTATCAAGAATTCTCACCGTGACAATGGCAGATTTAGTACCACTGCTGTTCTCCAGCATCAGCGAATATTTGCTGCTGTCGAATCGGTTGACGTTGTCGATGACGAGCATTGTGTATGAACTCGTGGTGTCAATTGCAGCACGCTCTGTAAGAACACCGTCAACCTTCTCCCATTTCACAGCAGGTTCAGGCCTTCCTCTGATGGTGACAAACAGACGCAGAGTTCCTCCAGCCCGGACGGAGACGACCTTTCTGAGATCAGCGTCCAGCTCAATCTCTGGTGCCTCCACCTTCTCAGAGGTCACCACAGTGCTGGGGACATTAGCAGCTTCTCCCACTCCCTCAGAATTGATGGCACAAACACGGAACTGGAACTCTCCACCTTCCTTCAGGTCTGTGATAGTGAGTTTAGTGACCTGAATGCCAGTCGGTGGAGTACACATGGTCCATTCTTTCTCAGCTGGTGCTTCCACAGCTGGTGCTACTTCTGCCTCCTCTTTTGCTTCTGGTACTGGTGTGTACTCTCTCATTTCGACAATGTAGCCCTTGATGTAGGCGCCTCCGTCAAAGTCAGGTTTGCCCCAGGACAGAGAAACAGAAGACTTTGTGTAGTCTGTCACCTTGGGATGGTGTGGAGGTCCAGGTGGCGTTATAGCATCACATGCTCTGTAGAACAGAGACAGCTCACTCAGGTCTCCCACTCCGGTTTCATTTTCAGCAGCAACACGGAACTCGTAGAAGTGATCCACCATCAGACCTGTAACCTTGAAATGAGTGTCAGTCAGCTTTTGTCTGTTGCACTTGGTCCACCTCACGCTGTCTTTGTCACGCTTTTCAAGGTGGTAACCAGTGAGAGGCTGTCCGCCAGTCTGCTCTGGAGCAGTCCATGACAGAACCATAGAGTCCTTGGTGATATGGCTGGCCTCTGGAGTTCCAGGAGCACTTGGTGGCTTGTACGGATTGCGTGCAATGACAGGTTCACTTTCCAGATAATCACCAGCACCGTATTTATTGACTGCCCTGACTCTGAAAATGTATTCATCCCCTGCTAGCAAATTGCTGACTTTATAGAACAGACCTTGGATACTGGGTGCAACCACTGTCCAGGACAGCCTACTGGTCTCTCTCTTTTCTAAGATATAGTAAATGATGTTAGCTCCACCATCCAGAGTTGGTTCAGCCCAGGAAAGGATGCACCTGTCAGCCATGACTCCAGTTACCCTTATGGGTCCGGTGGGAGGACCTGGCTTATCTAGCACTTTGACAGTGATAGGTATGGTCTTTGTGCCACCCAGATTTGTGAGGACAAGGTCATAGTGTCCACTGTCAAGCTTAGTTACATCCTTAATGGTCATGGCAGCACGTTTCTGGGTCGTTCTAACTTCAATGCGCAGGGCTTTGTCCATCTCCTTGCCCTCCTTTAGCCAGACAACATCAGGAAGTGGTTTTCCATAGATGTCTGCATCTAGAAGCAAGTTTTCACCAGCATTGATAACAATGACATCCTTGTATTTGGGATCCATTGAGGCCCTTGGAGGCTGAATTTCATCGGTAGCCGTGATAGGTCCAGAGCTGTCAGATGGTTCACTGAAGACCCCGGCTGCATTTCGAGCAATAACCCTGAACTCATACTGCTCATTCTCCATCAGTCCAGTAATGGTGTATTCAGTCTCAATTATATTTGTGAAGTTTGCTCTGACCCAGCGTCTGTCAGGGGAGGATAGATCTTTTCGTTCCACAATATACCCATTCACTTTGCTGCCACCATCGTACTGAGGCTTAGTCCACTGAATCTTAATTTGATTCTTGGATATAGTTACAGCTTCAGGAGCACCAGGAGGATCACAAGGATCATGAGCAACAAAGGATTCAGACACTTTGCTGCATCTGCCAATGCCAACAATGTTTTCAGCATAGACTCTAAATTCATATCCAATGCCCTCCTCAAGGTTGCAGATCTTGAACTGAGTGTCAGCGATGAGAGTCTTGTTCAGTTTGTTCCACAGAATGCTGCTTCTCTCCTTGCTTTCAAGATGGTAGCCAATAACTGCACTTCCACCATCATTAACTGGCTCATTCCATTCGATGATCATCATCTCCTTGGTTGCAGATTTGACATATGGCGTTCCTGGAGGGCCTGGTGGTTTGTAGGGGTACTGCACAACAATGGACTTGGAGTCCAAAGGAATACCCTTTCCATATCTGTTTTCAGCTATGACCCTGAACTGGTATTCTGCACCAGTCTTTAGCTTGGTGATCTTGAAAGCAGTCCTGGCGAGTTGTGTGGTGACCGTCTGCCATGTCGTGGTTGTAGTGTCTCTCTTCTCCACAATGTAGTTCTTTACCTGGCACCCACCTGTGTACTCAGGGGGCTCCCAGGACAGATGGACAAAGGTGTTGCTCACTTCAACAACCTTGATTGGGCCGGTCGGCGGTCCAGGGTTGTCAAGAATGATGATGCTCACATCCTCCGTAATCATGCCAGCAGTGTTAGTTGCTGTAATGGAGTATTTTCCAAAGTCCTCCTTGCTTGCCTCAGTAATCTGGATTCCAGTAGTTGTTGCGGTGTTAAACACATTTACTCTGGATGTCACCTTCAGAGGCTGACCATCCTTGTTCCAGCTGACTTTAGGTTTGGGCCTACCAAGCACAGGGAACTCCAACTTCAAATCTTTTCCAGCTAACACGTTGTAGGTGTTGAATTGGATCTTAATGCTGGGCTCTATTGTCAAGTCGCTGGCAATGACAGGAGCAGCAAGCACCTTTGGCTCACTCTTTCCCTTCTCGTTATAAGCAATGATACGGAACAGGTATTCTGTTCCAGCGGTCAGGCCTGTGACGGTGCCTTCACAGGTTTTTGTATTTGTTGCTACTCCCCACTTATCTGAACCCTTAGGCTGCATCTCGATGAGGTAGCCACCGATTCTACTGCCTCCATCATGCTCAGGTTTCTCCCAGGCCAGAGAGGCGCTGACCTTAGCCACATCAGTGAGGAAGACTTTTCCGACTGGTAGGGGAACCTCAGACACCTTAGAAGCTGTCTTAGTTTCAACAGCCTGACCAACTCCATATTCATTCTCAGCCATGACTCTGAAGTAGTACATAGCTCCTTCAATCAGGTTCTCAACCTTAAATGTGGTCTTGCTGCATTTGGTGGATACATTTGCGTACGCCTTTCTGGTTGATTCACGTTTGTCAATTACGTAGTTCTTGATTTTGGAACCTCCATCAATCAGCGGTGCGTCCCACACAAGAGTGACAGAGTCCTTTTTGATGTCTTTCACAATGAGATTCTGTGGGGCTCCAGGTGTGTCCAGGACTTTTACAGCGACAAGCTCAGACACAGAGCCACTGCTGTTGGTCAGAGTCAGGGTGTATTTACCTGAATCACACCTGTCACATGAATCAATGGACAACTGTGTGAAGTTGAGAGATTTCTCAACAATTGCCTTTTCAGTCAGCTCTCCCTCATCCTTAGTCCACTTGATCTCAGGAGTCGGTCGGCCCTTGAAGGGAATGTTGACTCTGACAGATGCACCAGCTTTCACAATTATGCCTTTCCTCAGCTCAGAGTCCAGGTGGATCTGTGGTGGATCCACCCTCTCCTCTGGCTTTGCTGTTCCAGCAACAGCAGCTGGTTCACCTACTCCCTGCTTGTTCAGGGCACACACCTGGATCTTGTACTCCTGTCCCTCAGTAAGTTTGGTAATCTCATATTTGTTGACACGCAGGCCAGTGGGAGGAGTAACCATGGTCCATTCCTCCTCTTCAGCCTTGCAGACTTCAACAATGTACCCTTGGATGGTGGCACCACCATCAGACAGAGGCTTACCCCAGGACATGGTGATGGAGGTCTTTGTGGAATCTATCACGTTCACGTATGCCGGGGCACTGGGTTTGTACTTGGGATCAGAGGCCTTGTAGTATGAACTTGGAAGGCTCGTCTCTCCCACTCCAGCCACGTTTTCAGCAGCCACTCTGAACTCGTACTCATGGCCCGTGCTGAGGCCCGTAACTCTGAAAGACAGGTCCGTCACTTTCTGCCTGTTGCATCTGGTCCACTTGACTCCAGCTCTATCTTTCTTTTCTACTATGTAATTGGTGATTTCACTGCCACCGTCAACCTCAGGGGCTGTCCAGGTAATAGTCATGCCATCATGGGAAATGTTGGACACATCGTCGATGTGAGGCGGACCAGGAGGAACGAAAGGAGTCTTCATGATGACTCCTGCAGACTCCAGAGGCTCGCTGACACCGTAACTGTTAACAGCCATGACACGGAACGTGTACTCATTGCCTTCAAGCAGTTTGGTGACTTTGTGGCAGGTGGTTTCACATCGGCTGGTAACAACAGTCCAAGCAAGACGGCTGGTCTCTCTTCGTTCAATGACATAGTGAGTGATGGCACTGCCTCCATCGTATAGAGGGGCACGCCATGACAGCGTACACCTATCCTCAGCTAGTCCAGTGATGTGGAGAGGTCCTTCGCATGGGCTCGGCCTGTCCAGGACTGTAACCTTGAAGGGAACAGTTTCAGAGCCAGCCTCATTTGTCAGCTGAAGCATGTAAAGTCCACCATCAATTCTGACAGCATCCTTAATGACAATCATTGCATGGTTTTCTGTGTTTTTGATCTCCAGTCGGAGTGTATTTTCAACCGGCTTTTCCTCCTTAAACCACTGCATTGTTGGCAGGGGTTTGCCGCGGACATCAGCATCTAGCTTGAAAGTGTCTCCAGCGTTGATGACGATGGTCTTGGTAAATGAAGGATCGATGGAGAATTTGGGTGCCTCCACCTTATCGCTTGCAGTGATTGGTCCGCTGTTGTAGGATGGCTTGCTGATAGTACCAACAGCATTTTTAGCAGTGACTCTGAAGTCATACTGTGCGTTTTCAGTCAGACCAGTGACAGCAAACTGAGTCTCTATCACATTCGTGAAGTTAGCCCTTGTCCACCGGCCCTCTGGCAGATCACGCTTCTCTACAATATAGCCAGTTATATTGCTTCCACCATCATACTCGGGCTTAGACCACTGAATTACAATGGTGTCTTTGGTCACGTGGATAGCTTCCGGTGTGCCAGGAGGATCACATGGGTCACGGGCAACACAGCCCTCAGAGACCTTGCTGCACCTACCAATGCCAACTATATTCTCAGCATATACCCTGTACTCATACTCAACACCTTCGTCCAAGGGGTGGCTCTTAAAGCTAGTCTCATGAATAAGTGTTTTGTTGACTTTGACCCAGAGAATGCTGTTCCTCTCTTTCCTTTCAAGGTGGTAACCAAGAACAGCGCTGCCTCCATCTGAAACAGGCTCATGCCACTCAACAACCTGGTGGTCTCTGGAGAGAGAGGAGATGAAAGGAGTACCTGGCGGGCCTGGCTCTCTGTACGGGTACTGAGCAACCACTGAAGATGAGTCTAAGCCATGACTCTTGCCATAGCGATTCTGAGCAATGATTCTGAACTGGTACTCGGCTCCAGTCGTCAGCCTGGGCACTTTGATTGTGGTTCTGGCGTGGTTGATGCTGACATTCTCCCACGTTGTTGTAGTAGTGTCTCTCTTTTGTATGATGTAGTTTGAAATCTGGCAGCCACCATTGTGTTTTGGCGGGTCCCATGAAATCGTCACACTCTGCGTTGTGATTTCATCAAACCTCACAGGACCTGATGGAAGGCCGGGCTTGTCCAGTACGATGATTTCGATTGTTGTGTCCTTCTTTCCAGCAGAGTTAGCTGCACTGATGTTGTACATGCCTCCATCATCACCTGCTGCCTCCTTAATGCTCAGTGTTGTATGTGTTGCTGTGTTGATGATGTTGACTCTAGTGGTGAACTTCAGAGGAGCACCATCTTTAGACCATGAAACCGTTGGCTTAGGACGGCCAAAGATGGGGATGTCAACATTCAGATCTTTGCTGACGTTGACACTGTAGCTGCTAAATGCTGGTCGAACATCTGGCTCAAAGACCAAGTCTTTGGTCATTACTGGACCAGAAAGGACTTTGGGATCACTCTTTCCCTTATCATTAATCGCTGTAACTCTGAACAGATACTCCTCTCCTGAGTTCAGATTTGAAACAGTAGCCTCCATTGTCTTAAAGGTGTTAACTCCGTTCCATTTCTCCTGGCCCTTCAGCTGCACTTCAAGCAAGTACTGCATGACTCTACTGCCACCGTCGTATTCAGGCTTCTCCCAGGCCAGGGAGATGCTCGTTTTGGTTTGGTCTGTAACAATCAAATTCTTTGGTGATTGAGGCACCTCTGAAACCTTTAGAGGATCAACAGTTGCTGCAGGCAAGCCAACACCATGTGCATTCTCAGCCAGGACTCTGAAATAGTAGCTGCAGCCCTCCTGAAGTGGCTCAATCTTCCATGAAAGCGCGTGGCAGTTTGTTACCACGGCTGCATATGTTTTGCGTATGCTCTCTCTCTTTTCAACAATGTAGTTCTTGATCTTGGATCCACCGTCTAACAAAGATGCTTCCCATTGCAGTGTTACTGAATGATTTGTAATTTCTTTGACCTTCAGGTTAACAGGAGCACTAGGTGTGTCAAGAACACGGACGACAACAAAAGCAGATTTGGTTCCGCTGGAGTTTTCAGCTGTGATTGTGTATTTTCCACTGTCATGTCTGCTCATGTTATCAATTACGAGTGATGTGTAACTGCTGGTCACCTCCACCTGAGCGCTCTCTTTAAGGGGAGCTTTGTCTTTGTCCCACTTGATGGACGGAGTGGGCCTTCCGGTAATGGGAATAAAGAGTCTAAGGGAAGCACCGGCTTTAATGGTCACAATCTTTCTCAGCTCTGGGTCAATGTCGAGGTCTGGCTCTTCGGCTCTGTCCTGGGCAATGACTGCTCCAGTGACATCAGCGTGCTCACCAACTCCAACCTTATTGATAGCACATACTCTAAACTTATAAGCCTGGTTCTCCTTCAGGTTTACAGCTTCAAACTTAGTCTTCTTGACACCTGCCGGCGGTGTGCACATTACCCATTCCTCAGCAGGAGCCTCTGCAGGGGCTTCAGCCAGAGCCTCAGCAGTGGTCGTGCAGAATTCAACGATGTATCCCTGAATCTCACAGCCGCCATCATCGGCGGGCTTACCCCAGGACAGGAACACTGATGTTTTGGTTGTGTCGGTAACTCTGGGGTGATGTGGCGGGCTGGGCCTGAAGACAGGATCGAGAGCTTTGTAGAAGATGGTGGGAGAGCTTGGTTCACTGATGCCGACAGCATTCTCAGCGGCAACTCTGAATTCGTAAATATGGTTTTCCAAAAGCCCAGTGACCCTGAAAGTCAGGTCAGTGATTGTTTGCCTGTTACATCTGGTCCACCTCACGCCCTCCTTGTCATGTTTCTCAATGATGTAGCCAGTAATTGGACTACCTCCATCTTCAGAAGGAGCCTCCCAGGTTAGCACCATTGAATCCTTTTTAACATCTGACACCTCCAGGCCCTTGGGTGATCCAGGGACTACATACGGATCTTTGATCATAACAGCAGCAGACTGAAGAGGTGCTCCAACTCCAAACTGGTTCACAGCATGGACTCTGAAGATGTATTCATTTCCTTCCAGGAGCTTGTTAACCTTCAAGCAGATATTCTCCACTTTGGGGTCGACCACAGTCCATACCAGTCTGCTCGTTTCTCTCCTCTCCACAATGTAGTGTGAAATTTTGCTGCCGCCATCTTGCAGCGGTGGCTTCCATGCAAGGCAGCATCGATTGTTGGTGATGCCTGTTATGATAAGAGGGCCCTGTGGTTCTCCAGGTTTATCCAGGACAACAATATTAATGTGTACAGCCTTTTCTCCACCTGGATTTTTCAGCAGCAGAGTGTACTGGCCTCCATCAGAGAGTTTAGCTTCCTTTACAGCAATACAGGCCTGAGTACTGGTGTTCCTGATTTCTCTATGGATGGTGTTGCCCAGCTCCTGCTCTCCCTTCATCCACTGGATAGAAGGCAGTGGTTTGCCATGAACATCTGCATCAATCTTGAAGTTGTCTCCAGCATTAATCACCATGGTCTGGGTGTACTGTGGGTCAATGCTGACACGTGGTGGTTCGATCTCATCCCTGGCAGTAATAGGCCCTGTGCTATAAGAGGGGCCGCTGAAAACACCGGCAGCATTTCTGGCAATGACACGGAAATCATACTGCTGGTTCTGCACAAGTCCAGTCGCAACGTATTCTGTCTCGATGATGTTAGTGAAGTTGGCTTTCTGCCAGCGACCCTCAGGCAGCTCCTTCTTCTCCACAATGTAGCCGGTGACCTTTGCACCACCATCGTACTCGGGCTTGGTCCAAACAATGGTCACAGAGTCTTTGGTAATCTTTACGGCCTCAACAGTGCCAGGAGGATCACAAGGATCTCTTGCAACATGACCTTCAGATACTTTGCTCACTTTGCCAATTCCAACAATGTTTTCAGCATAAACCCTGAACTCGTATTCCATTCCTGGTTCCAAGGCAGAGGTCTTGAAGGTCTGGTCAGTGATAAGACTCTTGTTCAGTTTGACCCAGAGGATGCTGTTTCTCTCTTTGCGTTCAAGATGATAGCCCAAGATGGCGCTTCCACCATCATTCACAGGCTCATTCCATGCCACCAGCATGCTGTCCTTGGTGCAAGCTGCGATGGAGGGTGTTCCTGGAGGTCCAGGGAGCTTATACGGGTACTGAGCCACAATACACTCTGAGAGAAGAGGTGCACCTTTTCCATACCTGTTTTCTGCTGTGATTCTGAACTGATACTCACAGCCAGTCTTCAGTCTGCCTGCCTTGATTTTGGACCTTGCGAGGTTCAGAGACACAACCGTCCAGTTAGTAGTGGACGTGTCTCTCTTCTCCACAATGTAGTTCTTGATGGTGCAGCCCCCGTCGTACTCTGGAGGCTTCCAGGAGATGGTTATGCTGTCTGATGTGACTTCCTCCACCTTAACTGGACCACTTGGCGAACCAGGTTTGTCAAGAACCACAATGCCAATGTCTGCTGTAGTCTCTCCAGCTGTGTTGCTGAGAGTGATCAGGTAGTGTCCAACATCATCCTTCACAGCTTCTTTAATGTGGAGGTTCAGCATTGTGTCTGTGGCACCAAAGTTTACTCTAGTAGTTCTCTTTAGAGGCTGACCGTCCTTCACCCAAGAGACGGCTGCCTTAGGACGAGCAACAAAAGGAATGTCTACTGTCAGGTCTTCTCCTGCCAGCACACTGAATGTGTTGAAGAGCATTTTGGCAAATGGAGCCATCACAAGCTCTTTGACAATCACAGGCACACCGATTTGGCGTGGGTCACTGGTACCCTTCTCATTTTTCGCTGCTACACGGAACATATATTCTTCACCTGCACTGAGACCACTAATGGTAGCTTCTGTTTCTTTCACGATTGCAGCCTGGGTCCACTTATCTACACCCTTCGGCTGGACCTCAACAATGTAACAGCCCACTCGGCTGCCACCATCATGCTCTGGCTTCTCCCAGGACAGGGTGACGCTGTTTTTAGTCACATCTTTCAGAGTGATTTTGCCAGGTGGCTGAGGTTTCTCCGACACCTTAACAGATTCACCTGTTTCAATGGGCAGCCCAATGCCATATTCATTCTCAGCCAAAACTCTGAAGTAGTAGTTGCATCCTTCCTGGAGCTGGTCCACCGTGAAAGTTGTGTGATGGCAGTTTGCGCTGACTGTGGCATACGCTTTCCTTGTGGACTCGCGCTTTTCAACGATGTAGTTCTTAACCTTTACACCTCCATCATTTACCGGAGGATCCCAAATCAGAGTGACGGATTCCTTAGTGACAGCAGTAATCTTCAGGTTCTGCGGGGCGCTCGGTGTATCCAGCACTCTGACCTGCACTGTAGCCGTCTTGGACCCGGAGCTGTTTTCTACAGTTAGATTGTACTTTCCACTGTCAAATCTGTTGACATTTTCAATAACGAGTGATGTGTATGATGATGTGCTGTCAATGGTGGCCCTCTCAACAGGCTCTCCATCCTCCTTGGTCCATTTAGCCTGAGGTGCTGGTCTGCCTCTCATTGGCACAAAGAGTCTAAGCGAGCAGCAGGCTCTAAGACTGACAACCTTGCGAAGCTCGGCATCCAAATCAATCTCAGGTGGGAGGAGCCTGTCTTCAGCCTTGGGGTTGCCAGGTACGCATACTGCCTCTCCAATTCCTTCACTGTTGAGAGCAGAGATTTTTATCTTGTACTCCTGGTTCTCCTTCAGATTGATGATGGTAAATGAGGTGGCAAGTAGAGCCTCTTTGGGTGTCACAATGGTCCACTCCTCCTCCTTTTCTTCCTTTTCTGATGGGATGCAGGTTTCCACAATGTAGCCGGTGATGTCAGAGCCACCGTCGTATACAGGCTTGTTCCAGGCAACAGTGATTGAGGACTTGCTTGTATCCAGAACTCTGGGGTTGCATGGAGGCCCTGGCTGGTACAGCATATCGGTGGCCTTGTAGAATGGACTGGGAGCACTGGGCACACTCACTCCTGCAGCATTCTCTGCAACTATTCTGAACTCATATACATGTCCGACAACAAGGCCTGTTACCTTGAACTGTAGATCTTTGACCTTCCTCTTGTTACACTTGACCCAGCGGAGACCTATTCTGTCTTTCCTCTCAATATTGTAGTTTGTGATAGGGGTACCACCATCACACCTGGGGGCTTGCCAAATAAGAACCATTGAATCCTTGGTGATAGCTGTGACCTCAGGATTCTCTGGAGGATCTGGAACCTTATATGGGTTGTCAGCAATAGTGGGTTGTGAATCAAGAGGCTCACCAAGGCCGTATTTGTTAACTGCCATAACTCTGAAGATGTATTCATTTCCTTTGAGCAGCTTGGTCACCTTGTATTGTGTGACCTGCAGGTCTGAAGCCACGCTGGTCCAAACCAATCTACTCGATTCACGCTTCTCAATCACAAAGCCTTTAATCTTGTCCCCACCATCATCTTCAGGTGGAGCCCATGTCAGCACACAGTTGTCAGCTGTGATATCAGACACTTTAAGAGGTCCAGTAGGAGGTCCAGGCCTGTCAAGCACTTTAACATTAAAGATGTGCTTAGCAAATCCTCCGACATTAGTGGCAGTCAAAATAAACTCTCCTCCATCTGACCTGACAGAGTCCTTGTTAGTCAGGGTCGTTGTCAGGCCAGTGAACTTGACATCCAGTTTCATCGTATTCTCAACTTCCTTTCCATTCTTGGTCCAAACCATAGATGGGATTGGCTGACCAGCAATGTCAGCATCAAGCTTGAATGTCTCCCCAGCCTTGAGAAGAATAATGTCCTTAAAGATGGCATCGACCATAATGCGTGGCTCAACGATATCATCTTTGCAGGTAATTGGATCGGAGACATCAGAGGGCATGCTCACGGCACCGGCGGAGTTCCTGGCAACGACACGGAACTCGTAGGAGGTGTCCTGAGTCAGTCCACTGACGGTGAACGTCGTCTCGATGATGTTGGTGAAGTTGGCTCTGATCCAGCGGCCAGCAGGCAGTTCTTTCTTTTCAACGATGTAGCCGGTGATCTTGAAGCCGCCGTCATACTCAGGCTTTGTCCACTGAATGGTGATGACGTTTTTGTTGACAAAAATAGGCACAGGTTGACCTGGTGGATCTACAGGATCCAGGGCCAGTATGGGCTCTGAGACCTTGCTGGGTTTACCGATTCCGGCCAGGTTCTCAGCCATGACACGGAACTCATAGGCAACTCCATCTTCAAGCCCAGTGGATTTGAAGATGTTTCCTTTCACAAGACCCTTGCTGACCTTCTGCCACGTGATACCGCTTCTCTCCTTCCTCTCCACGTGATACCCAATGACTTCACTTCCACCATCAGACACAGGCTCGTTCCAGCCAACCGTGATGGAGTCCTTGGTGAATGCAACAGCGTTAGGAGTGCCAGGAGCTCCAGGGACTTTGAATGGATAGGCAGCCACCATGGACTCTGAGAGGATCGGTGGCCCAACACCATATCTGTTCTTAGCCTTTACTCTGAACTGGTACTCGGCTCCGGTGGTGAGGTGAATGGCTTTGAACATGGTACGGATGACGCTTGAAGACAGCTCGGTCCACGTCTGGGAAGAAGTGTCCCTGATCTCAACCACATAACTGTTGATTGGAACGCCACCGTCGTTTTCAGGAGTATCCCATGCAAAGATGCAATATGTACGAGATATCTCCACAATCTTAATTGGTCCCTTGGGTGGCCCAGGAATGTCATGGACTTTGACAATGATGTTATCAGACACAGAACCCATGATGTTCTTTCCTGTCATGGTGTAAACGCCGCTGTCAGCTCTGACACACTCGTTAATGGTGAGGACAGTGGTCGCTGCAGTGGTCTCCATGTTGGTTCTCTGTGTGAGCTTCAGGGCTCCGCCATCCTTCTGCCAAGAGACGGTGGGTCTAGGACGCCCAATGACTGGGATTTCAACTTTGATATCATCGCCTGCCTTGGCAATGATAGTCTTCTGACATACGCCACGCAGGTCAAACTCCGGCAGGGAAGTAGAGTCCTTGATCACAATGGGCTTGCTGTCACGAGGAGCACTTCTACCTGACAGGTTGACGGCCATCACACGGAAAACGTACTCTTCATTTTCATTGAGGTTTTTCACTGAGAAGTCCATGGTCTTGACTGTCGTTACATGGGCCCACTGATCGGTTCCCTTCTTCTGGGCTTCAAGGACGTATCCTGTAATCCTGCTTCCGCCATCGTGCTTGGGTTTCGTCCACGCCAGACTCACAGAGTTCTTTGTGATGTCAGTCGGAATGATGCTCTCGGGAGGCGTCGGTGCCTGGGATGCACGAATTGGATCTGAGGTTTCGACCGCCTCACCAATTCCGTACTCATTCTCAGCAGACACTCTGAAGTAGTACTCGCAGCCCTCGCTCAGGTTGCCGATCCTTGCCGATGTAGTTGGGCAGTTTGTGATCGCAGTAGCAAAGGTCTTGCGTGTTGACTCTCTCTTCTCAATGATGTAGTTTGTGACTTTTGCTCCACCGTCAACGAGAGGGGTCTCCCACTGAAGTGTGATGCTTTCCTTGTCGATTTTCGCTGGTTTGAGGTTCAGCGGAGGTCCAGGTGAGTCCAGGACTCTCACGTTAATGTTGGCAGTCTTCTTTCCAGCTGAGTTTTCTAGGGTGAGCTCATATTTGCCTGAATCAATCCTGGCGCTCTCAGGGATGAGCAGCATAGTAAACGACTCAGTGCTGTCGATGATGGCCCGTGGGACAGGACCGCCCTCCTTGGTCCAGGTAACTGCGGGTGTTGGACGTCCTTTGATGGGCACAAAGAGACGAACGGAGCAGCCAGCCCTGACAACAAGGGTTCTCCTCAGCTCCAAATCGAGCTCCAGGTCAGGTTCGGCTGCATGCTCCACAATCTCGACTAGTTCCTGTGTTTCAGCTGGTTCGCCCGCCCCTTTAGCGTTCACAGCGCTAATTCTGAAGTGGTACTTAGCTCCCGTTTCCAGCTCAGGAACAACAAACTCTGTGATCCTAAGTAGAGAAGTAGTGTCCTTAATCCATTCTTCTGTTCCTTCTTTCTTGTGCTCAATCATATATCCAGTGACCTCAAGGCCACCATCATCCAGAGGTCTGCCCCAGTTCAGGGTGGCGGTGGTCTTGGTTGTGTCTGAGACTCTTGGGTTGACTGGAGGTCCAGGCACATCTGACAGAAATGAGAGCTGTGATTAGCGTAATTTAAAACAAAATTCTGAATAAAAACAGTTCAAAATATAGATGCAGATTAAAAATTTACATTATTAATTTCAAGTTGTATTAACTCTCTGGACCCCAAACCTGCTGGCAGGTTTGAAAGGCATGTTTTCTTTTAAAAAATCGCCAAAATTACACCATTTGTCATAGTCAGAAACTGTAAAAATCAAAATTATCATCGGGTTTTCAAATTTCCAACAGTTCTTGAACTAATCATGTGCGCCAAACACTTCTGTCAGTAAAAATAACCAAACATAAACTTAAAATAGTGATATTTCCTCAAAATCACTTTATTCTACGTCTCATTTAAAAATTCACCAAAAATAAACCATTTGCACGATCCAGATTCTGTAAAAACAACAAATTCTGCTCCTCAGGAAGCTTCAAGCGCCTCAGCGAGACCAACAGTCACGTGACAACAACTCAGCAAATCACTGGCTGAGCAGAGAGGAGAGGCGTGGCCTACCTAGTTATAGGCTGTAAAAAGGTAAATAGTTCAGTATGTATAGCATGTGGAGCCCCTTTTTTATTTTTCCAGTATTGGTAACACTTGTGGGCACTTGGAAAAATGTATATATAGATTACATCTTTTTTCAATGNTTCCAGTATTGGTAACACTTGTGGGCACTTGGAAAAATGTATATATAGATTACATCTTTTTTCAATGTTTTAAAATAAATTATCAAAGAAATTCAACTTGTGTTTTTTTCTTTTTTTATGATTTATGACATTATAACTGTTATACTGCACAAAAGACATTTTTGAGTTCTTCCTACATATAGCCATGATTGAGGCACTCATACAGGTGCAGGACTTGCTGGTAAATGAGTGAAAAATGAGCCACAGTGATAAAAATGTAAAAACCACCCAGAAAGTGCTTGGGGTCCAGACAGTTAATTTTGTGGCTTGAGTTACTCACGGGCAGCAACTATAGTCCTGACTGGCGTCGATGGTTCACTCGGCTCCCCAAAACCAGCTCTGTTCTCAGCAAGAACCCGGAACTCGTACTCCACGTCCTCGATGAGACCCGTCACTTCATAGCTGAGCTCAGCAACAGACTTCTTGGAAGCTCGAACCCATCTCATGGCCTTCTTCTCCTTCTTCTCTATGCAGTAGCCAGAAATGTCACATCCTCCGTCATCAGCTGGTCTCCTCCAGGTCACAGTAGCTGAATGTGCATCAACCTTCTCCACCTCTGGTTTAGATGGGGGACCAGGAGGACCTGCACAATACGGATAGTTAAATAAGCAATGCATAAAAATCTGGATGCTTTCTGTTAAAAATTAGCCTTTTTATTAAATAATTATAAATGCAGGATGTATGATGTGCCTAAGAAGATGAGTAACTGTACATACCAAACCTGTCGACCATGCTGACTGGTTCAGAGTGGGACGGCTCGCTGGCGCCGTACTGGTTGACAGCAGAGACTCTGAAGATGTACTCGTTGCCCTGTATCAGCTTGTTGGCCACATAGTGACAGTCAATCACCTTCTCCTCCAGGATGGTCCACAGCAGCCGGCTGGTCTCCCTCTTTTCCAGTGTGTAGTACTGGACAGGAGAACCTCCGTCCTCGGTGGGGGCTGTCCAGGTCAGGGTGACCTTCTCAGAAGAGATTCCGGTGGCTTCGATGGGACCGGGAGCACCAGGCACATCCAGAACCTTCACATTGACGCTCTCCTCCTTCACGCCGAAGGGGTTGCTGGCAGTGATGGTGTAGTCGCCGGAGTCCTTCCTGCTGGAGTACTTGACGGACAGGGTGGAGGAGGAGGCAGTGGTCTCAATCAGAACTATGTCAGAGGGTTTGAAGTACTTTCCTCCCTTAGACCAGCACGACGTTGGAGCAGGTTTACCAACGATGCTGGTGGCAGTGATGACGATGGTGTCACCAGCTCTGACGGTCAGACCCTCCTTTACATGAGAGTCGATGGTGATGCTTGGAGCCTCTGTGGACCAATCAGGAAGCAGATCATGTTTATACTGTGTGATTGGCAGCAAATTTGCTCTTTATTGTGCATTTACGGTAATTACTGCATATCAGATTTCACCATTGTCACGTTTTGAAGAAATTCAGTTGTTTTGATAATTCCATTAAATTTGTTCATGCAAAGCTAATTTTAAATGTTTACATAATAAGGCTTTTTTCCACGACGTTGATGTATGGCTTTGAGACAGTGGCACTGAGGAAAAGACAGGAGGCAGAGCTAGAGGTAGCAGAGACTAAAATGCTGAGGTTCTCTTTGGGAGTGACGAGGATGGATAGGATCAGGAACGAGTACATCAGAGGGACAGCGCATGTTAGATGTTTTGGAGATAAAGTCAGAGAGGCCAGACTGAGATGGTTTGGACATGTACAGAGGAGGGATAGTGAACATATCGGTAGAAGGATGCTGAGGTTGGAACTGCCAGGCAGGAGGCCTAGAGGAAGACCAAAGAGGAGATTTATGGATGTAGTGAAAGAGGACATGAAGTTAGTTGGTGTGAGAGAAGAGGAGGCAGAGGATAGGGTTAGATGGAGGCAGATGATTCGCTGTGGTGACCCCTGAAGGGAAAGCCGAAAGGAAAAGAAGAAGAAGATTGTAGGATATGCATTAGGTGTTATTATCTTGGTTACTTGCATAACTGTTCATATTGCCTCATACGTATTTTAATATTGTGTCTTTCATTGAGATTATTATTTCTGTAAAAAATTTAAGGACAAGCTTTGCAAATTAGCCTTGGCTATAAATGCTATGATATGTGGCATCTGTTTATTCTGGTAATATAAATAAACATATAAGTAAACACGTGTGTGTGGGGATCAACTCCAGGTCTGCAGCCTTATGCCTTGCTCAAGGGCAACGGCAAAACCCAGGACCTTCTTGCTACGATGCAACAGTGCAAATCACTGCAGCATGCCACAAAAATCACCAAACAGGATATAACCTAGACTGGCTGGTATTGGTAAAAACAATTTGATGTCAATAACTTTATTCTCTCTATCATGAAGAAATAATCAATGAAAAGGTTAAGGGTTTTATATCTTAACTTATATTGATCATGTTCAGGCTTCCGTCTCACCGTATTCGTCTCTGCAGATGATGGTGTCCGTCTGCTCAGACGGCGGGCTGAGCGCTCCGGCAGCATTCTTGGCCCTGATCCTGAACTCGTACTTGCAGCCCTCCTGCAGGTCTGTGACGGTGAAGACGGGGTCGACCACGTTCACGCTGTTGGCCTTCACCCAGATCTTGGACGGCAGGTCACGTCTCTCCACGATGTAGCCGGTCAGCTTGTGGCCACCATCGAACTGCGGCTCGGCCCACTGCAGGGTCACGGTGCTCCTGGTGATGCTGATAACGTCTGGTTTACCTGGGGCGTCTGAGTAAACGGGAAGTAACGTAAAGCACCTGTATTAATATTACCTGAGGACACGCTGCCAAACAGAATTACAGACGTTTAACTTGATGCTGAATTTCATGATGTCATCTAGTACTGACCAATGGGATCCAGGGCGACCCGCGGCTCGGTGGGCGCGCTCGGTCTGCCGATGCCGGCCAGGTTAATGGCCATGACCCTGAACTCATACTCCAGGCCTTCAGTCAGTCCGGTAACTTTGTGCTCCTTCATCCTCAGGGCAGTTTGATTGGACCGCTTCCATAACATGCTGTTCCTCTCTTTGAACTCCACATGGTAACCTGGAGATTAAAACATGTTAAAATCATATGACACACTCTAAAAACACGCATGTAAAATACAGAATGAAATGATGCATGTTTGATCACAGTGACTTGAAGATGAAGATTTTGAGACTGAGTTTTTCAAAATTTAAATACATACATATAAATACATACTGATTAAATGTTAATTTCTGCTTGTATGATGAAATTTTTAAGGAACCTTCAGGGTTCCAGAAGATAGAATACATGCAACATTTAATCAGTATGCCCTACCTGTGATGGGAGATCCTCCGGTCTTCCTGGGGTCAGACCAGGCCAGGTAGGCAGAGTCATGGCGCATGCTCATGATTTCAGGTGGAGATGGGGCATCAGGAACATCTGTGGGGACACAGTATAATATCAGAGGAAGCTGAAAGTTTGTTTTTGACCAGAATGGCTTTTTGTGTCTGAACCTGACATGTGACCCAGGTAATGGCAGGGTGAACACCTGTAACCTTAAAAACACCTTCCCTTCATCTACCGACAGGTATGCTTTCTTCTTCTGTTTAACTACATTTTTTATTTTTTTACGGTTTTGGACTGTAAACTGCGAATGCCTGGTAAATTTCAGACTTAAAAATTCTAATTCTACTCACTGAAAGGATGTTTGGCGACGATGGAATCAGACTTGAGGCCCTCTCCGACGCCATACTTGTTCTCAGCGCAGATCCTGAAGATGTACTCGGTGCCCTCATGGAGGCCGGTGACCCTCATGCTGTTGGTGTCCACGGTGGACGACACGGACACCCACATGTTGGTGATGGAGTCCCTCTTCTCCAGGATGTAGTTGGTGATCTCAGAGCCGCCGTCGTCCTTGGGAGCACCCCACTTCAGCGTGATGCCATCGGCAGTCACGTCTTTGAACTTGACTGGGCCGACAGGGATGCCGGGTTTACCGACCACCCTGAAACAAGACACGGGGGATTCTTAACACACGACTTACGTCATGTGATTTATTAATTTCAGCTTCACAACTTGATTATAGAGAATCACAGAAAACTCCCAGTCAGAGACGATCGAAAGGCTGCAGTTACGGCCTTTTTTCATGTTTGTCATCATCATCATCATCATCATCATGGAAAACAGCCAGCAGAATGTACATCCCTGTTTGTCCATCTGGTAAAACTCTCAAAAGAATCAGGCTCATATTTTATAAATCCATCCTAGCATTCTCATATTTTATATGAAGCATGTGTTTATAACAACTAGGAATGAAAAAAGAAAAACAGAGAATTATATCAGATTTAATTTACATATTTAATAGCTAAGAGGAAGTATGTTCGGTTAGGAACAAATCAGATTTTGCATCTGACTTATGGTTTTTACTGTCCTATGGCTATGCATCATGTATGAAGAATTAACTCATTTAACAACACAAACTGTGATGGATGTAATTATTTCTGATGGACGACAACATTTTTTAAAAATCTGTGTAAAAAAAAAAAAAGTTATTTGGAGAATTCGTGGAAATTGAGAAAACGTGCTTCGTACCAGTGAAAGATATTTATACATGCTCGTATCTGGAACTAGAAACGTTAGGTTTATATGTAAACTGTGTTTTGTAACTCCATCGGTCCGTCAGGCAAGAACCATATCAATCAATCAGAATCAATCAAAATAAAAAAAAATGGACAAATGAAATGTGACACGAGTGCAGATTTCTGTTGAATCCCATGGTATTTAAGCGGCAGACAGTCTGAGGCTCACCTGATGAAGATGGTGGACTCCTTGCTGCCGGCGCTGTTCCTCAGGGTGATGGAGTATTTACAGGCATCACTCCTCTGGCAGTCCCTGATCAGCAGGGTGGTGTTGACGGTGGAGGACTCCACACAGACCCGGCCTGTGTCCGTCAGGTCTTCGTCTTCTCCTTTCTTCCAGAAAACCTTAGGTGGGGGTTTTCCAGCGATGGGGATCTTCAGGCGGACCGTGCTGCCCTCCTTGGCGATGTAGCACATGTTCGGCAGCTCGCGCAGGTCACAGGAAGGAGGAACTGCAAGACAAGGAGGTCTGATGTGTTACCACACATTTCATATGCAAAGGAAGTCAAAGTGCATAAAGCTAAAAAGGTAAATCTTTTGGAAATGCTGGTTGGTTTACATTAGGAGGGTTTGAACATGGCTGTGCTAAAAGGTGAAGTCAGTGAATGAGGATTTGAGTTTGAGTCAAAATGAGGATGATATACTAAAAAGCCACGGTGCTGGACTCAGAAAACTCTGATCTGAAAGCGTCCTTGTCTAATCCTCGTCTCTGAACAGTGCTCACAGAATTTTAAAAATAGCTTTATAGAAACATGGACGGATTCTTACGGATCTGGTCCTTGGCGACCACAGTGAGCTCTCTGTTCTCGCTCTCTCCAGAGTCGTTGACTGCTCGGACCCTGTAGGTGTACTCTCTGCCCTCCACCAGGTCTTTAGCGCTGTACTGCATGTTCTTTGACCTCATCAGCTCTTTGTACTTGTCGGCACCGTTCAGGACCTCCAGAACATAGCAGATAATGCGGCTGCCGCCGTCTGTTAGTGGTTTCTTCCAGCTCAGAGTGCAGGAGTCTCTGGTAACCAGCAGCGTCTTGAAGTCCATCACAGGCCCAGGCATTTCTGGAAGAGTTCAAATGCTGAAATTCAAAATTCTACAGGAATACAAACTGTATTTGTTGAGATCAGGCCATCAGCTAAAAGACAACGACGAGTTTGTGGGTTAGATCAGCTCCAACAGCACCAACATGTGGTCGTTTTCTGCAATTCATCCTTGTAAAAAGCTATTATTTGCACAATTTATCATTTCAAAACAAAAAGAACAAAATGATTTCAGAACAGGACTGGATTATCTGTTAGTAAACCCACCAGTGGCTCTGACAGAATCGGCAGTCTCGCAGCACTCTCCAGCACCGAGCTGGTTGACAGCAGACACTCTGAAGGAGTAGGAGTGTCCGGCCTCCAGGTCTGCCACATCGAACAGGGTCTTGGTGCAGTCTTTGGAGATGATGGACCAGGCCTTCCTCTCAGCGTCACGCTTCTCCACAATGTAGTGTGTGATCTCATAGCCGCCGTCAATCAGAGGAGCATCCCAGAAGATGGAGGCGCTGTCCTTGGTTGTCTCCTTCACCACCAGGTTAACTGGAGGTCCAGGCGTGTCTGAACACATAACACAGGAATTTATAACTGAGTTCTACAATATGGGCTGGGAGCAGAAAATTAATGAAGAACGGGGGTTTTCATCATAGTTTCTGATAGTTTCAAATTCAGCTAAGAATATCTACAACCACAAACTAATGATCAATTTACTCACCCAGAACCTTAACGATGATGGTGTACATCTTCATGCCGGCTGAGCTTTCCAGGTTCAGGATATATTTTCCAGCATCGTATCTGTTGACGTTCTCTACCATCACCAGGGTGTCAGTGTAAGTGGACTTAATAACGATGTCCTGCCGGTCTTTGATGTTAGTGTTCATCTTGGCCCAGGTGATCTTGGGCGTGGGACGGCCCTTGATGGTGGCGTACAGCCTCATTGTGGCTCCAGCACGCAGCTCCAGCCCCTCCTTCAGCGCCGCACTCAGCTCAGCCTTGGGGGAAACTGTAAGGACACAGATCTGTCTGAGTCTTCTGGTTCGTGATGGTTTTTGGGAACTACAAAGACCAAATGTCTCTAGAGTCAAGACTGAGAAGTTAAAGTGAAGAGAATCAAACCCCAATTCAAGACCAGCAAGTCCAAGTCTCAAATGAAATTAGGCAAGTTCAATGCTGGCCATGCAGCTAATGTGTTTCTGAGTCTGGAGTAAATACATTTAGCAGTTAAAACCAATTATTTTAGAGTCTCAGAACAAGAACATATGTATTTCTGAACTAAAAAATAATGTTTATAATTTCAGACTTTTTTTCCCCTTCCTTCAGGCATCTAAAAATGTTTAAAAAAAACAAGACATTTAAAAATAAGCATCTACATAAATTTAACAGTTTTTTTGGTAATCACATATGCTGATGATATCATGTTGTATTCATGAGATAAATATCAGACATACCAATGATGTCCTTGACAACGTGGGTGCCGGGAACTTCACAAGGCTCGCTAAAGCCGACCTTGTTGACGGCAGTGATGCGACACTGGTATTCTGTTTTGTCGATGAGATTCTGGATGACATAATTGGTTTCCTGCAGGTTCCTGGGAACGTTGCAGCGGATCCAGTCCTTGGCGTCAGGCCGTTTACACTCAACCAGGTATCCCAGAATGGGGCTGCCACCGCTGTTGGCGGGGGCGGTCCAGGTGAGGCTGATGGTGCTGTTAGTGGTGTCAGTGACATTGGGGTTCACCACAGGACCAGGAGGAGCTGGGAGAGATGGAATCAGGTTAGTCTGGAACATTTTCAGGAAGTAATTACATTTTATTAAAACTATTTTAAATTTAGAAATGAAATTAATACATGTTGACTTCACTGTACTGTAAATTTTCCTAGTTGGGGAGTTTTGAGATTCAGCAAATCACATTATCTAAACTCTCTCATCTGATTGGTCCAATCAGAAGACAATGAATCCCGACTCAGAAAAGAAATCTGTTAACTTTTTAGGTTTTGTTGCAGACTTACTGATGGGGTCGTGTGCTGTGACACCAGCAGAGGGCTCACTAGGTGTGCCAGGACCTGCCAGGTTGATGGCGGTGACTCTGAACTCGTACTCAACACCCTCAGTGAGGCCATTGACCTCCAGCATCCTCTCCGTCATGGGCTTCCTGTTCACCTTGGTCCAGTTCATGTCCTTGGTGTCTTTCTTCTCCAGCAGGTAGCCTAGGATGGTGGACTTGCCGTCATCTGCTGGCTCCTTCCAGCTCAGGGTCATACGGTCTTTGGTGACATTGGTGATCACTGGGGCCTCGCAAGGACCAGGAACAGCTGCAAGTAATACCAGGGTGAACAAAGATTCAATCTAAGATTCAGGTATAAGCTAACGGGTAAAAGTAATAGAAGATGAAAAGTTAAATTTCAAAAAAGACTTGGACTCTGATCTGTAGATGATAAAAGACAAACACTGGGAAATCCTGTCCATGAGCTGAAACTTACTGAAGGGGTTTCTGGCGATGATTGGGTTGGTGACGATTGCCTCTCCGGCGCCCCACATGTTATCAGCACGGATTCTGAACTGGTACTCGTGTCCCTCGATCAGTTTGCACACATTGTATTCCAGGACATCTCCTTTGAACTTGGAACAGACCTGAGCCCAGTTGGCTCTGCTGGTCTCACGTTTGTCCACAATGTAGTTGGTGACAGGAGAGCCACCGTCCTTCAGCGGGGGCTCCCAAGCCAGCTTGATGCTATTGGCGAAGATCTCCGTAGGTTTGACACTGGCAGGAGCGCCCGGCACATCTGATGAGACAGGAAATGCATCATGGAAGCCCACAGAGACTGAAAAATAAAAAGAACCCCGCACTAAAAGCTGAAGTGCTTACCCAGGACACTGAGCTGGATCTCGGCGGTCTTGGATCCGCTGGCGTTCTCTGCCAGAACGGTGTACGTTGCTGTGTGCTCCTTGGTGACTCCAGTCATCTCCAGCTGGAAGTGATGCCTCTGCTGGGTGATCACCTGACCTTCGGCTGACTTCAGGCTGTTGTCACCTCGCTTCCATGTCACTTTGGGCATTGGTTTGCCAAAAACATCAGCCTCCAGTAGCACCGTGGTACCGGCCTTCACCTTCAAACCTTTCTGCATCTTGGCATTGAGTTCCACTCTCGGGGGAACTGCGATTGTACAGGAAGAGAGAGTTGTTATAAATGTGTTACTTTTTTCTGAGTTACGAATAAACTGAAAAGCTCTCACCATTCTCAGCGCAGACGAGGACAGGGTCTGAGGGCTCCGAGGGCTTGCTCAGGTTGACAGCAGTCTTGGCGATGACTCTGAACTGGTACTGCAGGTCTCGCTCCAGGCCAGTAACGGTGTACTCCTCCCTCGGGACATTCTGGCTGCTGATGTTGCAGCGTATCCAGGCGTCTCCCGGCAACTGCAGCGCCTCCACGTAGTAACCAATTATCTTACTGCCGCCGTCGTTCTTGGGACGAGCCCAGAGCAGACTGACTGAGTTCTTGGTGATGTCCAGGATTTCTGGTTTACCTGGTGTGTCTGTGTTGCACAGAGGCAAATAATACAAGTAAGGACGTAAACTAAATAATATCCTTCAAGTGACCAAATTTTTATCATTATTGTGGCCTCCGAGTGGCCACAATAATGATAAAATAAATAATAAATAAATAAATAAATAAATAAAATAAAATTTTAATCAGTATTGTGGCCTCCAAGTGGCCTTTGGTGACATTTTAAAACAAAGATAACTCATTGTAGTTAAAGCGTTGGTTTAATAGCCGTTATCTGAAGCTTGGGTTTATGGAAATTATTCAGCCTCTCCTCAGTGATATTAAAATAAACTTTTAACAGTATCTGACATGAAGATGTCAAATTGATTTCTTAAAGTTTAACTTGGACTCCATTGATGTAAAAACATTTCCTTAGCAGTAAAAGCATCCTTATTGCTTAAAATTTATTCTCACAACTATTAGAAGAATAGCTGTCGTTAACTAAAGTTCATACAGTTTATATTAAAGGGGCGGGCCACTATAAATGTACTGTGTGGGAAGTAGAGGAGGCTTAATGCTGTGTTCACAGACCTCGGAAGTCAAACTTTTCCCAGTTGGAAGCTCCAACTTCCAACTCAAACCGTTCCAGCCAAATGTAATCAAAAAGCATAGCTGAACACCAATAAATACTGTAAAATTAATTAAACTTTGTAATAAATGCTAACTAAAGTAAAGTTAGACTACAGGACTGTCTGATTGTTTTACAATGATATTAACCACTGTGGGTATTAAACTTTGTGCAGAGAAGTAATATTATGAAATTATTTACACTTACATATCGATGGCAAACAGGTATTATATAAAATAGATAGTTACTATGGCGATATATTCTGACCTTTTTCTTTCAATTTCACGCAAGAAAAAATACTTTATTTGCCTTTTAGCTGATCATTTCTATTCACAAAGCTCGCTTCCACGGTGCTGCCATGTTGATGACGTCATACTCAGTAAGTCAGGGAAGATAATTTTGTCCGAGTTTCCCAGCTGGAGCTCCGACTTCAAGTGCTGTTCCAATGCATTTTTCCAAGTAGGAAGTCAGAAAAATCTGAGTTCCGAGGTCAGTGAACGCAGCATTAGAATGAAGACAGAAAGTGAGACAAACATTCTTCGACCTAGCCTATGTCTAACATTAGAATTCTGCATTGTTGGGTGATGTGGACTGGTCTGAACCACCTTGGTGAGGCTTGCCTAGATCTCGGGTCTCAGGGTAACACTACGAACGTACCAACAGGTGTCCTGGCAGTAACAAAATCCGTCTTCTTGCTGGGTTTGCCCTGGCCGGCACGGTTGATGGCAGACACTCTGAAAGTGTACTCCAGGCCCTCGATGAGTCCGGCACAGGGGTACTCGGTAGTTCGGACCATGGTGTCGTTGGCTTTCACCCAAAGCAGGCTGTTCCGCTCTTTACGCTCAATGTAGTAACCGGTGACGGGGCTGCCGCCATCACTCTCGGGTTTGTCCCAGGCCACAAACATGCAGTCCTTGTTGGTCTTGTTGATGCGGCAGTTGAGCGGCTCGCTGGGAACGTCTGGTGATGAAAGTTAACAATAGCTGAACTGAATGAAGGCGAGCTGAACGTCATTGGTCAGGAAGCCAAAGAGTAAAAGCCTCAATGTATTTAAAGGACCATACCATCCATTTTGCATATTTGAGCCTAATACATTCAGTTTTCATACATGTTACGTTACTGACAATCATTTCCCAAAGGATAAAACTGTATTTCAGCTTTCCTGATATTTTGCTAAATCTCTTAATCTTTCAAAATCAAATATTCAAGTGATACACCCACCTTAAAAATCCATGTTTCTCCTGCTAATAGTTACACAGCCTTATGAAGTCACGGTCCTTTAAATTTTTCCATAAACGCAGGTCTTCTTTTGGGACTATATTCCCCGGTGGAGGCATACATTCACTCCACGCTTTTTATTGAGCTTAAACACTAAAATTACATAACTTCTAAAAAAACCTGAATACACGTCTTGTTGGTGATGATGGATTACCTATCCCAAGAACGTTTACAGTATCAACAAGTTGATTTTAATAGCAGAATGAACTGAAACCAATGGAGGTCTGGAAGGTAGGAAAAACATTTTTAATTCACTGTTCCAGTAATATGCTTTGGGAAATGATTGTCAGTAATGTTACGTGGATGAAAATTAAATATATTAGGCTCAGACATATAAAATCGCTGTTATGGTCCTTTAATGGCTAGACAGACATCATCATCACTTATAGCCACAATGCTAATGTGGCTAAAGCTACATAACTCACCGAAGGGGAACTTGGCGACCATCCTGTTGGACTGGATGGAGTCAGACACGCCGTAACGGTTCTCCGCCCTGATGCGGAACACGTACTCCTTGCCGGGGATGAGTTTTCCCAGCCTGCAGCCGGTTTTGGGGCAGGAGGACACGGCGTTCACCCAGTCACCGCGGCTCACGTCACACTTCTCCACCACATAGTTGGTGATGTTGCTGCCGCCATCCTCCAGAGGCTTTTTCCAGGACAGAGTGCAGGCGTCTGAGTCGATGTCGCTGATCTCCACAGGACCCTCAGGAGGACCGGGTATGTCTGAAATATCACACATTCAAAGGTTTTCAGTTTATACCACAATAAATTCATGTTAAACTCAGACACGTGGAGGTTCCCGGTGGAACAGACCTCTGATGATGATCTTGATGGCCTGCTCCACCTTGGCGGAGCTGTTCTCGGCCACCAGGCTGTATTCTCCGCTGTCCGTCCTCGACACGTCTTTGATGATCAGAACGCACAGGTTTCCTGAGCGGTGGACGGCCAGGCAGCTGGACGGGACCACCGCATTCTCACCGCGCATCCACTTGCAGGTTGGCGAAGGTTTTCCTGAGACCAGAGCCTCCACCCTGAGCTTGGCGCCGGCTCGGGCGCTCGCCACCTCCTGCATGACGATCTTTGGCTCCACTGCAGACGGACAGGAAAGCAGGAAAATCTTTGTAAAACTGATTTGTTTCAGATAGTTATTTGATTTTTTTTAATGATTTATTTTTTAAATTTCTGTTGTCTAAAGAGTTTTTGCAGTTTTTCTGTAGTTGAAGATTTTTTAAATCTAGATGATAGAGGTTTCATTTGAATCTAGAATCTATTAAAAAATCAAGAACTCTTTAGAATCATGAGTAATTTTTTTTCTCATTCAAAGACTTATTGTCTTTCAATGTCTTTTAAGTTTTTAGAATTTAAATAATGATCTTCCTAAAATCAGAATTTTGTATAGATTTTTTTCAACATCATTTTCGGAAACATTTTAAGTTTTATTTTTAGAATTTCTTTCATAATGTTTTTTAAAAAATAGACATTTTTTTGTCTCCAATCAGGAATTTTCTAAAATCCAGCAGAAACTAATTTTGTAGAATGAGCAGTTTGTTTTAGATATTATTTTGTTTGTTTGTGTGTTTTAGGTGTTTGTAACGTACACATCTGGTCCCTGATCTCCACCGGCTCCCTGGACTCGGTGAAGGAGCTCAGGCCCATCATGTTCTTAGCAGCGACTCTGAACTTGTACTTCTTTCCCTCCTTCAGGCCGCTGATGCTGATGCTCAGACCTTTCACTGTCGTGTAGGCATTCCACACCTCCTTCTCAGGTGGCTTCACCTCTTCCTCCTCCTCCTCCTCCTCCTCCACAGGTGGAGGTGGAGGAGGAGGAGGAGGAGCTTCCTCTCCCTCTGGAACCTGGACCAAAGATCAGGATTGGATCAGTATGAACCCAGAAGGCCTGTTGGTTTGAGGTGTGAAGTAGATTTTTTTAAGAAAGAAGAAAATGACGAACCTCTGTAGGAGCAGGAGGTTCAGGAGGAGGTTTGACCTCAATGTACTCGATGACATAACCATCGATCTTCGCTCCTCCGTCGTTGGCAGGTTTCACCCAGCCAATGGTGGCAGAGTTCTTTGTGATCTCCAGAACCTCGACCTTCTCGCAGGGATCGGGTTTACCTGAGGAACACACACTTTTACTGCATCTATCAGACAACTTCAGTTACCACTAACTTTGTAGATTAAAATTTTACATCGCACTTGAGCTAGGGTCAAGGGTCAACTTTATTAGTCTCCAAGTAGAAATCTGGCTGAGGCATCAAGGTGCTGTTCCATACACACATCTATTCTACATTCAATACAGCTGTAACACATCACAATTACTACANGGTGCTGTTCCATACACACATCTATTCTACATTCAATACAGCTGTAACACATCACAATTACTACAATATCAGCTAACATCCAGCGTAATAATAATATAAAGAATATAAAAAGATAAAAGTAACCGTGGGCCTGTAGAAGTAGGTTAGCCATAATGAGGGATAATAATCCTACATTATAATATTGATATCGATTAATCCTTAGTTTTCTTCAGTAATTTTTGTTGAAAGTGGCACCAAGGAGAATAAACTCTGAAAATATTTATATTTCTTTCATTCCTGCTTTGCTTCCTTTCTTCTTATTTTCCTTATTTCCTGTTGTTTCTGGAGAATCCTGGTTTCCTGCTCTGACTTTGTGTAAACGAGCGGCTGCTCGGACACAGGATGAGATGAGGACCAGCATTGTGAGGGAGCGCCGGTTACGATGCTACGGCCATGTGGCGTGTTTCTCTGAGGACAATCCAGCATCAGGTCCTCGTCTCCCCAGAGACTGGACCAGGTGAGGGATGCCACGTCACACCTGGCTGCAGCAAATGGATGGGGACGGGGATGGATTGCAGGTCTGCCAACCGGGACCTGGTTTCCGTCGCATGATGGATGCGGCAACACGCAGCCTAGCGCATGCTCCTGACCTTTGACCTGACCTAGTTTTTTCTCTCTTATTTTTCCTTAAACTGATCTAAAATAAAAATCTCCAAAAATGACATTAAGATGTTTCCACTAAAACACAAATCTCACTAACCTTTTTCCTTTGTTATCTAGATTTTCCTGCTAACACGTTAAAATGTTTTTAAGTAGAATTTTAAAGAGTTTTAGCTGTATAACAGGGTTACTTTCTTGTTGAATTGATGCTTTAGTTTCTGAGTACTTCTTACATCAGGACACATAAAGTGATACGTACTGATAGGATCTGAGGCCAGGTAGGAGGTCGGAGACACTCGAGGCACGCCGGCGCCATACTGGTTGACAGCGGTCACTCTGAAGTAGTACTCAGTTCCTGTCATCAAACTGCTAACCTGGAAGGGAATCTTATCCAGCTCCACCTGAGCCTTAACTGTCGCCCATGACTTGCGGTCAACTTCGCGCTTCTCCACGATGTAGTGGGTGACCTCGCTGCCGCCGTCGACCTCTGGAGGGCTCCAGGAAAGCACGGCAGATGTGTGGGTGATATCCGTGGCCTCCAGGTTCATCACGGGACCAGGAGTGTCTGTCAGGAAAAACAGATTTGGAGGTTTGGATGTAGTTTTCTCCATTTTCTACAGTTATTCAGGTCCAGGTCAGAGGCTGGACTTACCCAGAACCTTGACGTTGACAAACACGGCCTTCTCGCCAGCGGGGCTCTGCACCGTCAGGCAGTATTTGCCGGAGTCATCGCGGGTGCTGTCAGGGATGACCAGAAAGGTCATGGTGTCGATGAGGTCCACGTGTCCCTTCCTGACCACGTTGTCGATGCCCATCCTCCTCCAGCTGACCTTGGGTGGCGGTCTTCCTCTGATGGTGGCACAGAGCCTGATGGGACAGCCGGCCCGCACGGTCAGGCCCTTCTTCAGTTCAGCATCCAGGTCGATCTCTGGAGCCTCTGTCATATGAAAAACACCAACAGAAATCAGAACAGTAATGATTACCGTAAATACTCGACTATAAGCCGACCCACTGATGTTGTTCCATCAATTTATTTCTTTAGCAAATTCCCTGTTTTTCTGAGAATTGTCATAGTATTGCTGTGATTTTCTAAAAATAATCCACGTACCGGTAAACAGCTGATTACCGTAAGTGACATTAGCTAACATTAAGTTTTCTGGACTCCTCTTCCTCGTCTGAATCGCTTTGATGAAGGTAAGGAAAGCTATACAAACGAGCTGTAATTATCACGGCGCTTATTTAGCATATTTAGCTGTGTAATTATGATGAGTTTTTTTTTTAAGAGTCTCACCCATTCTGTGTTTTCAGTAATTATCCTGTACCTGAGTCGATGTGGGTCTGTCTATGTGCTGGACATTCCTCCATATGGAGTTTTGGAATTCCCTCAGCCGACCCCCTGATGTTGTTCCATCAATTAATTTCTTTAGTAAATTACCTGTTTTTCTGGGTATTGTCACATTATTCCTCTGATTTTCTGAAAATAATCCACGTACCGGTAAACATGACATTTATTTCAGCAGCTGATTACCGTAACTGACCAATCACAGCAAAGCTTACCGGCCACCACATATGGCTGCCGCTAAATGTGCTGATCAGATGTTTAGTCAGGAAATAACTCATTCTAAGGTATGATTTAAACTATTTTCCATGGGTAGTGGTAATGGGTAGTATTTCCTGGAAATTTCCTTCTCTGGGATCTGATCTGAATTTCTCCTGTATAAGCTGACCACTGATTAGCTTTGTGACATTTGGTAATAAAAACTCAGCTTATACTTGAATATTTAAGGTATATTTAAAAACCAAGAAACTTGTCACAGTAATGAAGCTCCTATCTGGACCGATTGATAATGCATTTGATGTGTCTCAGACATGTCAGACATGGACACATGGTGTCTCTGATCCATGGTGGTTCCCACTGAGTTTCATCATGTGGACAACAATGTTAAGATGCCATAAAAACTGAGATAACAGAAGTCCTCACCTAGGATCTCCCTGGGGATCACAGCTCCGTCCAGGTTGCAGGGCAGGCTGATTCCCACCTGGTTCTGCGCCGACACTCTGAACTCGTACTGCAGCTTCTCGTCCAGACTGGTGACTGTGAACTCGCAGACCACCAGCTGAGCCGCCACATTACATCTCTTCCAGCCGTCATCGCCTTTCTTGGCAGATCCCAGCACCCTCATCTCCACCACGTAGCCAATGATTGGCGCTCCGCCGTCGGACACGGGTTTGACCCAGCCCAGAGTGACGGACGTCTTCGTACTGTCCACAAACTTCAGGTTGGTCGGAGGTGCAGGAGGTTCTGCACAAAGACACAGTTTAACATTTAATTAGGTAATTAGCTGTTATGTTGAAGGACCATACCAGAGATTTTACATGTTGAAGCCCACATACATGTTACTGACAAATAAAACCATATTTTATTTTCATGTTATTCTGCCAAAAGAATGGTTTCCAGTAACGTTTATTGGGCTCAAACTTCTAAATCACCAGCATTGCCCTTTAAACATGACACTAAATTGATTACGTACCAACTGCATCCTTGGCAGTGATTGCCCGTGACGGTTTGCTCGCTTTGCCAACGCCAATCTCATTGACAGCTTTGACTCTGTACTGGTAGTCATGGAGCGGCAGGAGTCCTGCAACAGTCAGGCGAGTTCCTGGGATCGGATCCTTGTTGATCAGGGACCACCTGATGGCATGCTCCTCCTTCTTCTCCAGCAGGTAACCGATGATTGGCTTTCCGCCATCTTTCTCAGGCTCTGACCACTCCACGTTCATCTCTTCTTTGGCGATCTTGGTCACCTCTGGTGCTTCAGGAGCTCCTGGAACGTTGAACTGTGTACCTGCAACAATAGCGTCGCTCTCCACCGCAGGACCCGGACCCATTTTGTTCTCAGCACGGACCCTAAAGACGTACTTATTGCCCTCGATAAGGCGGGTGATGTTAGCTTTGTTGGTGATGATGGCGTTGGAGTGCACAGACCAAACTCCCCTCTTGGTTTCACATTTCTCAATAATGTAGTTGTAGATATCACATCCGCCGTTATCTTCTGGAACCTCCCAGGACAGATGGCACCTGTCAATTGTGATACCAGACACCTTGAGATCCCTGATGGGTCCAGGTCTGTCCAGAACGTTGACTTTAGCGTGGGCGGAGCATGCTCCTGCACTGTTGGTGGCAGTTGCGACATATTTGCCGCTGTCACTGCGCCTGGCACCGGTCAGCAGCAGCTTAGAGAAGTCAGAACCAGCTTCAATCTGAAGCCTGGGACTCTTCTTTATTTCCTCGGTGCTGTCGTCTTTGGTCCACTTAACGTCAGGCTGAGGTTTGCCTTTGACCAGAGCCTCAATAGGAATGGCGTCTCCTGCTTTGATCACAAGGGTTCCATCCAGTTTTATCGTAATCTCAGGTTCCGCCAGCTGCTCCTTTACCAGGACCTCCGCTGTGGTCACCCAGTTGCTCTCGCCTCCCTCATTCTTGGTCTGAACCCTGAACTGGTAGACCTGGTTTTCGATGCATCTATCAGCCATGAAGTATGTCTCCTTGATGGCGCCCTTGTGGAGCCTCTCCCACTCCTCGGCCTCCTTTGGTTTCTTCTCGACATGGTAGCCCAGGTTGCGGCTGCCTCCATCGTATTCTGGTTTCTTCCACTTCAGGAAGCAGAAGGTCTTGCCAATCTCAGAGATGTGGAAGTCTATGGGCTCACCAGGTTTCTCGACGGGATCCACGGCCACCACGGCTGTTTTGGTCTCAGTGGTCGGGCCGGCGCCGATCTTGTTCTCTGCGCTGACACGGAAGAAGTACTCGCAGCCCTCGTTGAGCGGCGCCTTCAACAGGCGCTTGGTGCAGTCGTTGGAGACCACGGTCCATCCTCTCTGACTGGGCTGACGGGATTCGATGATGTACTGCGTGATCTCGGAGCCGCCGTTGTCCTCGGGGTTCTCCCAGGACACCATGCAGGATTTCTTGGTCACATAGGCCACCTTCAGGTTCTGGCAAGGTCCTGGTGTGTCAAGGACATTGACGAGAATGGTGGCCTGCGCCTGTCCACTGCTGTTCTTGGCCACAATGGCGTACTTTCCGTAGTCTGAGCGGACGGTGTTGTTGATGACCAGCTCACACAGAGGGTAGTTGTTATTGATCTCAGTGCGCTTTTCCCTGGACAGGGCTCTGGCGTCCTTGCTCCATGTGATCTCTGGATCAGGTCTACCCTTCACTCTAGTGATCAGACTGATGATCTGCCCCGCCCTGACCATCACGGAGTCCCGGCAGGACACGTCAACAACCACTTCAGGGGGAACCAAGATGTCCTTGGCCAGGACGGTCTCTTGCAGCTCCCTAGGCTCGCTGTCCCCAACCTTATTGGTGGCTCTGATGCGGAATCTGTATTCCATTCCTTCGAAGAGGCCTGGTACTCTGTAGGCACACATCTTGATGAGGTCCTTGTTAATTCTGTCCCAGGCTGCAGTGCCTGACTTCTGTGCTTCAACCACATATCCCAGGATGGGGCTGCCTCCATCCCTGGTCGGATTGGTCCAGCAGAGATCAGCGTAGGATTTGCTCCAGTCTTTCAGCTTCAGATTGCCAGGAGGTCCAGGTTTGGTGATGGCACGCGTGGCCTTCATGGGCTCAGAGGAAAACGAAGGCTCACTGATACCAGCAACGTTCTCAGCAAACACTCTGAACTCATAGCTATTGCCTTCAAACAGGCCTGAGACCCTGAATCTGAGGTCCAGCACGGGAGTTTTGCTGACGCGGATCCACTTTCCTGTCATCTCTCTGCGTTCGATCACGTAGCCACTGATGGGGCTGCCTCCGTCGTACTCCGGCAGGGTCCAGTCCAGCGTCACGGCGTTCTCTGTGATGTCAGAACAGTCTGGTGGACCTGGTGGACCAGGAGGATTGAACATATGCTTGGCAATAGTGGGAGGACTCTCAAGCCCGGCTCCGATGCCGATTTTGTTCTCTGCACGAATACGGATAATGTACTCGCGTCCCTTTTCCAGTCTGGACACCTTGGCCTTGGTGCTGGTGCTGTCGGAGCTGACCATGGACCAGGACAACCACGGCTTTTTCACGTCCTTCTTCTCCACCACGTAGCTGGTGATCGGCGTGCCACCGTCATCCTTGGGTGCCCTCCATTGGATCATCATGTGATCAGGAGTGACCTCAAGAATATTAATGGGTCCGATGGGTGGACCAGGAAGATCCAGCACGGTTACGTGCAGGGCGACAGTCTTGCTGCCGGCGGGGTTGGTCACGGTGAGGGTGTACTCGCCGGTGTCTCCTCTCTGACACTCGGGGATGCTGAGGACGGTGGAGGATCCCACAGTCTCGATCTTATAGCGGGCCTCAGACGCGATCTCCTTGCCATCAGTGATCCACTTGGCAGTGGGAGTGGGGATTCCTGTCATCTTGGCTGGGAGGACGATGGTGCTGCCAGCCTTGACAACGAGACCCTCAATCAGCTTCACGTCAACTTCAATCGCTGGCGGCACTAGAAAGAGAAACGACATGAGGAGGTTCAGGTAGATACAGGTGTGTATCAGGTAGATACACACCTGTATTTCTCCTGCTTTCTGTCACGCAGAAGAAAAACTGAATTTTGCCTTTTGGAGTAAGATAGCTGCCACCTTATAAATATTCAGGTACAGTATATTTCCTGCAATGTAAATCTGCGACCACTGGGCCTCATGCAAGAACCAGTCATACGAACAGATTCGTTCTTAAGTGGCGTGTAGGAGTGATTTTTGTTGTATTCACCAATTTTCTTGTATTTTGAATTTTCTCTTAGGTACAAACAGAATTTATAAGTTCAGACCTGGTGTATAGTCATGTAGTCTGCTGTTATCCACACCTACGTTTTTCACTAACAGATTGTATATTTCATCGCTCTGAAGCAATTTTGAGTTTGAAAATCTGGAAAATCACATTTTCAGGAAAATTGTTTGTCAGGAAAATCACATTTTCCTGTTTGACTGCAATTCAAATTATAATTATTATTATATTTATTATATTGTTATTATAATATATTATTGTCATCTTGTCATCTTGGCATGGGACTCTGGATGAAAATTAGCTGGTTTGGCTAAATCTGGCACATTTACATTTTATTGTTTATTAATGTGCATTGTCCCTTTGTAAATAAATAAATAATTCTAAATGTATTCATAGCATAATCATTAATTTAAACTGGGTATTGATGCTATTGTAGGCAAAAAACACTGCAATATTACTGAACATCTCAAACTGCAAAACAACTTAAATGATGCACTAATTGAAGGTTAATTTGTCTGTGTGTATAAGGTTTAACATGAAGTGTAATCAGGTGCGTCATGGCTGATTTACTTCTTGAGCGTGTCTTTAGCATGTTGATATGTCGGCAGAAACATGAATGTTGTTCTGGCGGTTCAGATTACTGTGCTGTGCTTCTTCATATCGTCGCAACTCCGCAGACTCGCCGGTCGCTGTTCCTGCAGCACGCGTAGCCTTATATGGTGCTATTGTGACGTGTAATTATGCTAATTTACAATTTTCATGAACACGTGCTCTTTATGCACAGGTGGCATTCGTCATGTTTACAGGTGATTTACAGGTATCTGAAGTTAGGAGTGTTTGCTGAATCTGACGTGGCACACTTGTACGAGCCACCGTACGAAAAAAGGAAGAGAAAGGTAAGATAAGAATACGAAAATGTTCTAGCAAGAAGGCCCAAATTTCTCTTGAAACCTCGTCGTCTTTGTAAATCTGGTTTCTTACGTGTTTTTTCCTGGCAGGTGATGGGGACGCTCATGTCAGGCCGGCTCACTCCAATGGCGTTCTGAGCCTTGACCCTGAAGCGGTACGTCTTGCCCTCCACCAGGCCCGTGACGTGGCAGTGGCTGTCAGAGACGGTCTTGAAGGTGACCCAGTCGGTCTGACCCTCTTCTTGGTACTCGACGATGAAGCCGGTGACCTCGCTTCCTCCAGTGCGGTCAGGCCACTCCCACTCCAGCCAGACCTCTGTCTTCTCTGCATCGGTGTGGTGGAGATTCTTGGGTGGGCCAGGAGGATCTGGAAGAATTTGATTTGTTATGATAAAAATACTAAAATAAGATGCAGAAAGCTGAGGCGTACTCACAGAGCGGGTCGACGGCCTTGATGGGGACCTTGGTGACCACGTAGTCACTCCTGCCGAACTGGTTTTCAGCCGCGACTCTGAATAGGTACTGGATTCCTTCCATCAGGTACAGGGCCATCAGGCTGAGCTTCTTATTGTTAGCAGAGACGGGCACCCACTGGTCCTCCGCCACGTTCCTCTTGTGCACCACGTAGTGCGAGATGACAGCGCCACCGTTATCCTCGGGAGCCTTCCAGCTGAGGTAGGCGGACTCGCTGGTCACCTCAGTGATCACCAGGCCTCTGGGAGGGGACGGCTTGTCTACGGAGAACAAAAATGGAATGAGGGTTGGACGAAAATGTCCATCCTGTAAAACATGAACTCATACCAGGGTTTTACTTACTCAGCACCAGAACAGCGACCGTGGCAGACTTTGTGCCGGCGATGTTCTCCACGGTGATGGTGTAGTTTCCAGAGTCGGCACGGACACACTTAGGGATGAAGACTTTGCTGCCGGTGGCGGTGACGGCGACAGCGGCGTGAGATGGGACGTCGGCGTCATTCTTCTTCCAGCTGACGGTGGGCGTAGGAATGCCTCTGATGGTGGCGCTCAGCGTGATGTCGGTGCCCAGCATGGCGAGGTGGTCCCGTGCCATGTTGGCGTCCAGCAGCAGCTCTGGAGCCTCTGGAGACAGAAATAACATGATACGTTACAAAATAATATGAATTAAAAAAACAACTAAATAAAAGTAGTAGAATAATGACAAATAATAATAATAATAATAATAATAATAATAATAATAATAATAACAATAATAATTAAAAAACAACTAAATATAGTAGAATGACAGAAATAATAATAGTAATAATAATAATAATAATAATAATTAAAAAATAACTAAATAAAATATAGTAGAATAATGACAGAAATAATATAGTAATAATAATAATAATAATAATAATAATAATAATTAAGAAACAACTAAATAAAATATAGTAGAATAATGACATGTAATACTGTCATAAGAGGAACAGGAACAGGATCATAACAGGAAATAATAATATAAATAAATATATTAACAACTAAATTTAGTTATGTAAATAGTAAATAATAACAATATAGTTATAATAATAATATATAATATTAAACTATTATTTAATTTATTATTAAACTATTATTATATAATAATTATACAACAATAATAATAATAATAATAATAATAATAATAATAATAATAGTAGTTTTATAAATAATAAAATAAAAAATAATATAATGATTAAATATATTATTATGTACAGGAAATGATAACAAATAATATTAATTAATTAATTATAATACATAAAAATGGTGAAAATATGACAAAACAAAAATAAAATTTAACGTTACAGATATAATTTAGTACTAATAACTGTGCAGATCTACGTGAGTCTCAGGATCCGGCCTCACCCAGTCTGTCGTGGACTGTGACGGGTTCTTTGACATAGGCGGGGTCTGATTTGCCAGCGGCGTTGACAGTGAAGATCCTGAAGGCATACTCCCGGCCGTCAACCAGACCCATCACCACGTAGTGCAGGTCCGGGCACTGCTCCGGGGTCTCGTTAGNCCCGGCCGTCAACCAGACCCATCACCACGTAGTGCAGGTCCGGGCACTGCTCCGGGGTCTCGTTAGCGCTGATCCACTCCACGGCGCCGGGTTTCTGGTACTCCACCAGGTAGCCGAAGATCCTGCCCTTACCATCGTGGCGGGGCATCTGCCACCTGAGGCTGACCGAGTCCTTCGTCTTATCGTAGGCCTCAGGGGTCACCGGAGGACTGGGCCGGACTGTGGGAAGACGGAGGAGACGTCAGAGCACCAAACAGAATACAAAAAATACAATCAATCCCAGTTTTCACCTTTATCTTCAGAGAGAGAGAGAGTGTGTGTGTGTGTGTGTGTGTGTGTNAAGGAAACACCAATGATTCCAGAGGTAGGGCGAATAAGCCCGTAGAAAAAAAATTCTGTTTGCTTTGATTAAGTTAATTTAATTAATATTATATTGTGCAGTGTAAAGGCCACGCCCATCACCACTGGCCGGCCCACCGATGGCTGTGGCCCACTGGGAAAGGTCCCGCCTCTCCCGATGGCCAATCTGACCCTGACTGTAACACACGTCTAAATAAGAGTTTACCAGCCATATACAGGAACTGACCGATGGGGTCTTTGGCCAGGATGGGCTTGGAGGGGACGCTGGGGTCTCCCGTGCCCAGCTCGTTCTCAGCCATCACCCTGAACTCGTACTCGCAGCCCTCCACCAGGTCTTGAACCCTGAACTGGGTGGCTGGGTATAGCGGGTCCCTTGTAGCCCGGGACCACCGTTTGGCTGAGGGCTCCTTCTTCTCCAGGATGTAGTTGATGATTGGCTTCCCACCATCGCGGGGGCGGTTCCAGAGCACCAGGGCGTTGGTGGCGTACACCTCCCTGACTGTGGGCATCTCAGGGGCCTCTGGGACTCCTGAGGGGGCAGAGTCACAGAACAGGTTCAGGTCAGAGGTGAACATGACTGCTACAGTCATAGGTCTCTTTATGAAAAATCTAATTAAAGGACCATTCCACCCATTTAGCATGTTTAAGCCTAATATATTCAATTTTCATACATGTAACGTTACTGACAATCATTTCCCAAAGCATACTACTGGAACGGTGAATTAAAAATGTTTTTCCTACCTTCCAGACCTCCATTGGTTTCAGTTCATTCTGCTATTAAAATCAACTTGTTGATACTGTAAACGTTCTTGGGATAGGTAATCCATCATCACCAACAAGACGTGTATTCAGGTTTTTTTTAGAAGTTATGTAATTTTAGCGTTTTAGTTTATTTATTTACGCATACACAAAATGAAAAATATAAAATTACATTAGCAAAAAATAAAGGGAATATGACAGAGAAATTACAAAAAAAAAACCCTTGAAGGGCTTACACGAGGCGATTCTCCTGAACATACGTCACTAATTTACACAACACTTAGGAAAAGAACATAAGAAATAAGAGAAATGACTGTTAAAATAAAATAATAAAAAAAAACATTTCAAGTCTTGCAGAATAACTTAGGCAAAATAACAGACTCAGAAGGCAATATACATGAAAAAAAGAAATCAGAGTAAAAATTCATAAGGATAATATTGTTAAGAAAGAAATAGTCCCTTTACAGTTTTATTAAACTGAAGAGTCAAATTAATGAGATTAAAATGCAATTTAAGCTCAATAAAAAGCGTGGAGTGAATGTATGCCTCCACCGGGGAATATAGTCCCAAAAGAAGACCTGCGTTTATGAAAAATTTAAAGGACCGTGACTTCATAAGGCTGTGTAACTATTAGCAGGAGAAACATGGATTTTTAAGGTGGGTGTATCCTTGAATATTTGATTTTGAAAGATTAAGAGATTTAGCAAAATATCAGGAAAGCTGAAATACAGTTTTATCCTTTGGGAAATGATTGTCAGTAACGTAACGTATGAAAACTGAATATATTCGACTCATATAAAATGGACGGTATGGTCCTTTAAAGAGCTGAAAAACATGTAAAACTGCGTACTGAAGAGATCTTTGGCTCTCATCTCCTCAGACTCCAGCGGGTCGCTGATGCCGTACATGTTCTCCGCTGAGATCCTCATGATGTACTCCCTGCCCTCCACCAGCTTCGGAATCTGAAACAAGAAAACACCTGAAAGGTGAACATCTCTGCTCAGAAACCCGGAGGAAGGCTCTGTCGGCCAGCTGCACCCACCTTGCAGGTGGTCTTGGTGGAGGCAGAAGTGACGGTGGTCCACGTTTCTCGGTTGATGTCCTTCTTCTCAATGATGTAGTTTGAGATTTCGACTCCTCCGTTGTCCAGTGGAGGTTTCCAGGAGATCACCATCATCTCCCTGTGGACCTCGTCAAACACTACAGGGCCCACCGGAGGACTGGGGCGGTCTGAACAGGAAGAAAACACAGTTCTGGAAATCTTTGAGTACTTTTGAGAATTTTCTTTGAGAACTTTGAGCTTCTAGGATCTCTGACTACGTACCGACCACAGTGATGTTGCAGACCCCCTTCCGTGAGCCGGTGCTGTTCTCCACCACCACCACGTATCTGCCGCTGTGCTCGCGCTGAGCCTTCATCAGGCCCAGCGACATGGTGGTCAGCGTGTTCTTGAACATGATGTGTTTGTCGGCCTTCAGCTCTTTGTTGTCTCGGTACCACACGATAGACGGAGGCGGTTTTCCCGTGTAGCGGCCCTGCAGCAGGTAGCTCTCACCCACGCGGATGATGACCTTATCACGGAAGTCCAGCTCGATGGTTGGGGGTTCTGGAGGACAGAAGAAGAAGACAGCATGATACTGAGGAGGTTTAATTTTAATTTGTTCGTTTGTTAACAGTTACTGCCTGAGCGGCCCGGTACCGGGCCCAGCACTTCCGGTGTAGCGTTTGCGACATTATATAATCGCCATTTCTCAATAAAATAGAGGCATATTAATATCTATGGAAAGCTTAGATTCTTCCAAAGAAAATGAGCTCAAGCGTGACATTTTATGACCACGCAATCCCGAAATAAATGTAACTAAAGCACAAGATAGTCTCCAAGCTAACTCAGCTGAACTAATGCTAGCCTTCAAGCTAAGTTAGCTTGGAGGCTAGCGTTAGCTTCTCAATAACATCACTTCAAAGGGAGTCAGCGATGTTAGACTTGGACAGAAAGGATTGGATAGAATTTGATTGATGGATCAGTGGCCCAATCAGCTTTGGTTTATCAACAGCCANAAAGGATTGGATAGAATTTGATTGATGGATCAGTGGCCCAATCAGCTTTGGTTTATCAACAGCCAATTTGTCTGTGTAAAACAAAAAAAAAGTGCTCTCACTCTGTTGGACACCTTGGAGACAGTTTTGTCCCAAAACAGGGACAAAACAGGGACACCAACGGTGCCAAATGCCATAACTTTTTTCNGACAGTTTTGTCCCAAAACAGGGACAAAACAGGGACACCAACGGTGCCAAATGCCATAACTTTTTTCACTATGTTCAATCATTCTAAATCTTTCAGCAGTTAGTTTACACATTTAGCAGCATCTCAGAAGTTAATCCAAGGAGCTGCTGGTTGTGTGCCAGAAATATACATTTAGAAAAATGTATAAGTTGAAAAAACCTGTCTGTTCGCCTATATTTTTTAGTGTTTTAATTGTCATTGTTGAACCTGAGAATCTCTAAACTTGAAGCCAAAACATTTTCCTGAAAATTTAAAAGGTTTTCTGTCAGTTGGTACAAAGTAAAAGACTCCCTTTGTCATATGTTCAGAATTATCAGCTTCACGTTTAGGTGCTTGCCATTTAGGCAGAAACTGCTCAAAAACACCTCAGGCAGTAAAGAGTGTTAACCTGGAAGTTCTTACCCAGCTCATTCTTGCAGGTGATTGGTTTGGTGGGGAAGGAGGGTTTGCCAGGTCCCACCTCGTTGACGGCGATGACCCTGAATTCGTAGGTGTCTCCTTCCCTCAGACCGTCGAAGGTGTACTTCCTCTCCAGCAGGTCCTCCTTGGTCAGCCTGGTGTACTTGTCTTTGCCAATCATTCGCGCCTCCATGATGTACATGGTGATCTCTGAGCCGCCGTCATATTTGGGAGGTTTCCAGGCCATGCTGATCAGGTCCTTGGTGACCTTTGTGACCACCAGGTCCTGAGGACGGTCTGGCACGTCTGAGAGAAAACACGCAAAAAAAACCCAACAAAAAAACCTGTCACTCATTTAATGATTACTGATTTTTATTTATATTTTTTAGTTTTAATACCATTTTTCTTTTTCAAAACTCCTTTATTCTCAGAATTCTCTTTATTTAATCAAAACATTGAATTTTTCTTAGAATTCAGATTTCAGATTTCTCAGAATTCTTACTTAAAGGACCATACCACCCATTTTGCACGTCTGAGCCTAATATATTCAGTTTTAATACATGTTACTGACAAGCATTTCCCAAAGGATAAAACCGTATTTCAGATTTCCTGATATTTTGCTAAATCTTTTAATCTTTCAAAATCAAATATTCAAGTGATACACCCACCTTAAAAATCCATGTTTCTCCTGCTAATAGTTACACAGCCTTATGAAGTCACGGTCCTTTAAATTTTTCCATAAACGCAGGTCTTCTTTTGGGACTATATTCCCCGGTGGAGGCATACATTCACTCCACGCTTTTTATTGAGCTTAAACACTAAAATTACATAACTTCTAAAAAAACCTGAATACACGTCTTGTTGGTGATGATGGATTACCTATCCCAAGAACGTTTACAGTATCAACAAGTTGATTTTAATAGCAGAATGAACTGAAACCAATGGAGGTCTGGAAAGTAGGAAAAACATTTTTAATTCACTGTTCCAGTAGTATGCTTTGGGAAATGAGTATCAGTAATGTTACGTAGACGAAAACTGAATATATTAGGCTCAAACATGCTAAATGGATGGACTGGTCCTTTACGTCTTAGAATTTAAATAGTTTTCAGACTTGAATCTCTGAACATTTTTACTCCTAAAATTATAACGAGTCCAAAAGTTATTTTCTAAAATTCTTAAAGTTTCCTTCAAACATACTCATAGCTTCCCTGATGACGAGCTCGGCAGCCGTCTCCACGAAGGGTCCCACACCGATGCCATTCTCTGCAGCCACTCTGAAGAAGTAGGCCTTTCTGGGCGTCAGGCCGTGAGCCACAGCGTTCTGTCTGCTGGCCGTGAAGGAGACAGAGGTCCATGCCTTATGCTCAGCATCTCGCTTCTCAACCACGTAGTTGGTGATGGGTGAGCCTCCGTCGTTCTCTGGGAAGAACCAGTTGATCTTGCAGGAGTCATTGCTCAGGTTGTCGGTGGTGATTGGGATGCCGATGGGGCCGGGGACATCTGAGGACGAACAGAACTGGTTCACTATCAGCAGCGCCATAATTAAGAGTCAAACTTCACAGTAAGTTTGTCAAAGTAAAATTTATCGAGCTTTGTTAGATGAATGTCTGTTTTTGTGAAACCTGTAAAAATGTAACAATGGAGACGTGTTTCAAACGTCCAAAGCTGAAACTGAAAACTTGTCACTAACAGAACGCAGTAAACCTTCTCAGATTACGTGATTACGTTTGTGAAAAGAACGCTCACCCAGTACTTCAATGGTAATGTTCTTCTTCTTCTCCCCTCCAGCGTTCTTGGCTGTCAGAGAGTAAACGCCCAGGTGCTTTCTGACACAAGGTTTGATGACCAGAGACGAGCTGATGGCCGTCGTCTCAATTTTGGCGTCAGGAGGCAGCGCCCCTCCGTCCCGGCTCCAGGTCACCTCGGGCGCAGGCTGGCCCGACACGTAGGCGATGATACGGATCACACCGCCGGCATNCAGGTCACCTCGGGCGCAGGCTGGCCCGACACGTAGGCGATGATACGGATCACACCGCCGGCATGGACCACCATCCTCTCCTTCACAGAGGCATCCAAGTCCACCTCAGGAGTAACTGGAGGGAAAAGAACATAAAATTAGTATGTTTATATATCATATTAATCAGTCGTCTGTTTTAGAATTGCTGCTTTGAGAAAAACTATATTTATTTATCTGGAAAAAAATTAAACGGACTCCTGATAACAACCCAACATTTATGCAGCACTCCTTAGTAACTACCCATAAATATTAATAACCACTTAAGCAACGACCTTATCCTTAACAATCATAAACAACTGTTACCATAACAACCACATCAAACACTCTAGCACTCTCCATGAATCACTGCAATCAGTTGCAGTAACAACCTGGGAACCACCTACTAACACTGCAACCATCTAGAAACCACCAGAATTAACCACAAGAACACCATCATGGACTCTAACAACCACCAGGAATCATCATTCCAAACGCCTTGGAAACTATCTGGAATATAACAGCCAACCACCTAGTGACGCTCGACAACCAAACCAACTGTCTGTAAACATCCTAGCAACCACATAATACCAATCATGTAATACCATAGCAATTATAATCGACATGGTATATAGCAACCTGCTATAAAAGCTGTAGCTAACCCCACTCTTACTGCTGTCTGTATGGTTTTAAACAGAGGCAGGGCGTCAGCAAGGCCTTCTCTGCTGGCCTAGAGATCATCAGAATCAGAAAATTATGTTTTTATAATTTAATATATATTTTAATTAATGCTATATGTATTTTACAAAGTTTGTTCCCATCAGTTTGTTATTAACGTCATTTCATCGCTACTCTCTCCCTCAGTTTTGCTGCTTCCAGTACAGCTCATATGAATTTGAGCTTTTATCCAATCAGATTTTCCCCCTGTGCTGTCTCTGGGTAAAAAAATCTAGCCTGAGGCCTTCAGAATCTGCTATTCAAGCTAATGGGACGATGTTGTTGATTGTCATATTCTTTAACCAATCAGATTTCGAGTTTGCCATGTTGGGCGTGTTCTTTTACACGTCAGGGCCTTCTAGCTGGCCTTGGCCTACATCATCAGAGTAGTACAGCATTATGCTAACAGCTAAACAGCCTGCCAAAAGAGGACCAGTTAGCTTAGCTAACTCAGTAAACCTAACTAGCACGTAACGTAGCATTAATGTTTATTTAAACTTTCTTGACATTTAGATTTTTAGATGTAGTGCTTTAGATTTTTTGTTTAGATTTTTACTTAGTCCTGTTGTTTTTTAACACATAATGGCTGAAGAAGGAGAAGAAATGGATTTACAACGCTTTTTTCACATTTTGGAACTGAAACATACCGATAATGTCCAGCCGTGTGGTTAAACTCTTTCTAAAGACAGAAAGGAGGACGGACTTTGTCTTCAGATGATGAGCAGCTTTGGTAAGTCTGATGGAGTTTTATGTGGCTGGAATCTGTGGAGAAGCCTGTTGAATCTGATTGTGTTATTTGTGTTTTACAGCATTTTTGCTTACTTGCTGGTCGTATGAGTAAATGTGATGGTTGTTGTGAGTTTGTTCTTGTTTCTTTGGTAATGACACTGATTT